>VZTA01018451.1:80705-175894 GCA_013398855.1 Mohoua ochrocephala | reverse complement strand
TGTAAGTAAATAGTTTGTTGGTGGTGGATATTTAATCAGACCAAACCTGCGACAATGACAAAGATATTTGCTGTGTTCTCTCCGCTCCACATACTCTTAGAACCCTGTACTGAAACAGAATAGACTTCTCTGTCACGGAAGAAAAGAAAGAGCCAGAAAGGACCAATGAAATCAGTTACAGAAAGAATCACAAAAGATTACAGGGGAAATCAAATGTTAAAATATAAAAAATACAGAGTTACCTAATTCAAATCTACCGCCTCGTAAACTTTACTTCCAGTGAGGAAGGATGACAATCCCATCTGTGCCTTCCTGCCCCGTGTGTGTAACATGCTTCCGCTCAGCTTGCTTTACTTATGGGAGGTATCAGACCACGTGAAAAGCAAATGCTGGGATTTCCTGACTTGCCTGATACTGTGGTAAATTGTTCTCCAGTCCTAACCAAATTCAAAAATATTTCCTAATACTGAAAAAAATATGCTGAGTCTTCTTGATTATCATCACAACAAAAGTCATGTTCTGGAAAGGGTATGTGCCAAAGACAAAACATCTACAGTAGCTATACATAAAGTTTGAAAAAAGGAGCTCTTCTAATCCGTTCTTTAGTTTAAAAAGATTACTGAAACATATTTTGTCAAAGTACTATGGAATATACTTTAAAAATGGCAATAAAAAATAATTTGCCTTAGGTGAAAGCTCTTACATGGTTACTGTTCATTAACTTCAGTTTAATAAGCACTCCCACAAGAAAGGCTTTTCTGGGCTGGATCCGCCCAAGTTTGGCACAGAATATTGTACTAAAGAATTTAAAGATGGGAAGTGTAGAAACACCAAATAAAAAGTTTGTATTTGGGACTCTGGCTGAATAATAAATAATAAAATCATAATATATACAGTTTCTGTGAATCAGGAGCACCCTTTGAGAGCATGATTTTGTCCAACATCTTTTGATAATTTGCTGCGGGAGGGGCTAAGAGAAGGGAAGCTAGTGATTGGGAGGTGAGGGAATGGGAGAGAGGAAAAGTTTAAGCCTGTCTCTTCTGGCAGCTATTACATCAGGGCAGCAAGCAGGTCGGTGTGTCTGGAGAGCTCAGTGTCATGCACTGCTGTCACTTCTGACTCAGTGGTCTAATACCTGACACATGTTTCAAAAGCAGTTGAATCTCCTACAGATTATACAGAGATTTTTTCAAATGTACGCTAAAGCCGATTATCACGTCTCAACCTTTTGCTCAGAAAGATGTATTTTGTCAAGTGGGCCAGCAAAGGCTATTTATGTTTATTTCATGACCTTAATGTTAGATAGAAGGAGTCCTGTTTGTGCAGTACTCCAAACATGACATATTACAAATACAGGCACGCATCACTTGGGAGCCTTGCTCATTCGGGCCAGGTGGGTGCAGGTGCAGACACTAGAGGTGAGAGCTACTTCTTTGCTTTGCTCCAAGGCGGGAGCAACACCTCTGCTGCTCAGCAAGCATGCTCCTTATTGCCATTGTGCTGCCTGTTGTCAGATTCCCAGAGGGAACAGGTCTCTCTGGAAAACTTTGTGAAGTGCTGCCTCACAGCTAGCCTTTCAAAGATGAACCCTGTTCAATAGTACCCTATTTGCACGGAATGCAAGTAGGTTCAAACAGTTATTATTAAAATAAAAAATCCAGTGTCTCTACAAATTTGATTTTCCTCTTAGCTGAAACATAAGACATTAAAATTAAAAGGTCATGAGTCCTGCTAGCTCCTCTTCCTATCACTTTTCCAGAACAGAAGAGAGATGAAGTGGCCTCAGGCTTTGGCCAGAAGGGAGCAACAGAAAGGGGGAAAGAGATTTATTTGTTCAAATACACCATTTATCATGCTTTAATTAAATACAGCTCAGGAATTTCCCCAGAGTTGTACAGGGAGGACCAGATGGACATTTAGGATTCACAGCCACAGTACTGTATCTTTTTCTCAGCACAGCATTCCCTAAGCAGGCCACTAAATTAATCCCCAGGTGCTGACAACGACTGTTGCTTCACCCCAGTTTGCACCAACCTGTTCTGTCCCACCTAATGGTCTCAGTCTATAACATTACCTATGCTTTGCCCTGGACTTCTCAGTCATTTACGCTGTCCTCAAGCCGCTTATTGCCTAAATTTTGACCTTTATGAAACACGGAGAACATATTCTCTGCCACAAAGACATGCGGATGCAGTAAATGACCAGCCTATAACCCTTCCATGCTCAGGTCACGTCCAATTGCAAAGACTCTGTGCTGGATTGAACCCAGCAGCTCAACAGCTCTGCTCGCAGGAAGGAAGGGAGGCAGCAGTAACTGGCAAGATCAAAGCTTCTGAAACTATTCCCTTCTTTCCAGTTGGTAGGAAAAGCAGAGAGGGTCTGGCTTTTAACAGTCATGGAGACTTTTTCATCAAGAGAGAGATTAATCATATTCTCTCCAGTAAATGCCACCAGGGAAGTTCGGAGCTGTAGCTGCTACAAACTCCACGTATTTTCTCAGACTCTGCTCCTCAAGCTGTCCATGCTTAATTCTGTTGGCTTACATGTGCCTGGACCTTTTTCACGTGCCAGCTGGTATTTACCCCCCGTGTGACACATTGTAGATAAGCTAACACAGACTATGCCCTCTCCCCACTTTCACACAGATTATAGACACTTATTGCAAATAAACAAACAAAACCATGCTATGCAACTGATGCTCCTCTTCTTTAAGCACTGCATTTATAGGGAAGGGGATTGTAATAAAAATTATAAATAAATAAATAAATGAAACCACAGAGAGGATTAAAAAATATTTCTTTCAGTAGTTGCTATATTTATTCAATACTCTGTTTCTAATAAGCTTTTTTACATACTGAACTGTGGTGTAGTTTCAGTTTCTGTCTCCATAATACTGTGTTTCCATAGTTCAGGTTAAATTTCTCTTGAGCTTAACTGGAGTCTTTGCTTAGCAAGAAAGTGGGGACTGGCCAAAGTCCTGAGTGATAGGAAACTGCAGTATGCAGTGACCTCCAGTTCTGCTGCAGCACCTCATTCTTACTGCCCTGTGCAATCTTCTCCTCCCTTTAGCAGGAATGTTTTTAAACTTGAGCTCTTCATTTCCAGTTCCAGTGTCGAGGGACTAAATTTGAAAGAGCTTTGGCTTTCATTAGCAAATCATCAGTACCAACAAAACCACAAGCAACAAAAAAAAGCACATCAGCATGCTTTTCA
The DNA here is from genome assembly GCA_013398855.1 of Mohoua ochrocephala. NCBI lineage: Eukaryota > Metazoa > Chordata > Aves > Passeriformes > Acanthizidae > Mohoua > Mohoua ochrocephala. The sequence goes on along the minus strand of VZTA01018451.1, from coordinate 172,681 downwards.
GCACCGGCACTGACTGACGTCTCCTCCTTTCCTGAGCTTTTTGTGTTTTGGGGGATTTTTTGTTGTTGGTTCTTTAATCAGCGAAACTAGACTATTGAGCTTTGGGAAGGAAAAGAGAGCCAGTCCTTTCATTTTATAATTAGTGGAAATTCAGTAGGAGCATTAACAGCTGTCTCTTTCAAAGACGCGCTCGGCATCATCTATGCACGAGTTAGAGCACAGACTGGGGAGAAATAGTAGCAACAGCATGTCTCACATCCACACTGGTGACACACTAGCCATCGGTTCTGACTAAGGGACAGCCCCAGCTTGTCGTTTGGGCAGGCTAATGGCTTTGTTTGGCTCTTTGCGAGAACATAACTTTTCATTTTTTACTTTCTGATTAACAATGTGGAGGAGAGAACGCATGAGAGAAGCAGACAGAAAGACAGACAGAGTGTCCCACATGATGAGATCAATTAGGCAATCATTTTGGACATGTTCAGACAAAGAAGGTGGTCTCCTTGGAAACTGCAATCACATGCACACACACTCAGAATAACTTCTCCCACATTCTATTCTCTGCTCGGTACAACAAACTTGGATGTAAGCTCCGAGGGACAATCGCACATCCAGTGTTGACAGACTTGTCAGCATTTCCAATGCCACAGAACAGGCCCCCTGCTCTCCTCGCCGACAAATTTACCAAAGACTGAAGAATTAAAAAGCGTATCAAGAGGGTGACAAGGAGGGGCTAGGCAGAGTTACCAATGTTTAAAGACAAAAATGGCAGCATTTTGGAAAGCAAAATGGTATAAAAATACCTCTTAAAATCTTGAAAGGCTTCAGAAAACTCTCAAACATAAAATCAAACAGTTGCAGAAAGTTACATGCCTGAAATGAAATAGTAAGCTGACAACTGGGACAAAGAAAAAACCCAGATACTTAGTAAAGTCTTTTTTTTTCAACTTGAAAAATAAAGGAAACAATTTATATCCACATTTGCAAAAAAATTTCTTCAACCCCACTGTTCTTATTTACTAAAGTATTTTACTACTGAGACAAAGAAAACCCCACCCCCTTCTGCAAGACTGAGATATAATCTTTAATGTTTTGAGCAATAAAGTCAGACATTAAAAAAACGGGCCTCAACTGTGTTAACTTTTGTACTGACAAAAGGTGGCTGTTTGAAACAGAGGAGAGCATGATTAAAGCATTTTCTTGAGAAAGTACGAATATGTAAGGTTAGACTCCTCCCAAACAAAACGTTTCTGAGTCTTCTGTAACATTAGAAGACATCCTGGAGTTTTTACCATATTAAATAACCTTCGCTGTACTCATTTCTTTGTATTAAAACTGTCTCTCACTAGAGTGTAATACAGCTCAATTAATATGAGAGGGATACGGTACAGGGTACTGAGACCAAACACAAGCTGGAACACAGTTTAACCTAACAATAGGTGAAGTATCTGCCACTGTAATACAGCTTCAATTAACCTCAAAATGAACTTCACTTTTTCAGGCAAAAAGACAAAATTTTGTAATTGGAAGCTTTAAAACCAAGCAGTGCCAACATAAGCAGTGAGAGAGCCAACTAACCCTGGAAAAGAAGAGATCAGTTACCAGAGCTCCCGTTTCACCCTGTACAGAAGTTCCATACTGGAACTCCTTGGAACTCGTATGAGAAAAACTTGGAAATTAATGCAAAATAAGATGGTCTGACACACATATAGGACTGCAACTACCAGCGGAGCCCGAACCTGCCTGAGTAGCTCTGAACTCATCAGCTCATTGTTAGCACCGGGACTAACAATGAAGGAAGATGAATTAGTCCCACACACTGCACCAGTAATTACCCTGCTAAGGACATTCCTTTTTCAAATGGACCTCCTCCTGCCATACTAAATTTTTCCTTTGCTATCTGAAAGCAGATGCGAATCGCAGCAGAATAAATTATCACTAATGCTCAAAAAAATACAAAATATAGAGAAATCTGATCCAAACTGAAATTTTGAGCTAAACCTGTGTTTTACAATCAATGGGTCTAATGGAAAGGTTTACATAGGATTCTCTCCACATTTTGCTTCCCAAGGGAAGCATTAAAAAGGAGGGAGCACACTTATCCTCTCCTTCTGCAGAACAGCTTTTTGCAAAAGGTACGTGTTGCAATTTCTTTCTGAACCTTAGCCCAAGACTCCTTGCAAGCACATTTTTCTTGCAAGAAACGAAATCGAACTGCAAAAGCTCTACTTCTCTACCAATTCAGCTTCATGACTTCACCTGCTGAGTTTTGCAACTGCAACACATCCTGCCTCTAAACTGTAAGCGAACAGGATTAAGAGCACGAGTTCCTAAGTTCCTAAAACTACAAAGAAAGCATTTTCATCCAAGTAAAAAAGGCCAAAGGTCCAGGGCTCCTCTAACTTCAGCAGGAGCCTTTCAGGTTTCTGAGATACCCGAGTCCCTGAGCCAGCCCTTGCCTATGACATCACAGTACATGTCATTTGTAATCTCAGAATTAGTACAGGGCATTGCTGTGTACAGACACACTGAAGGGGATTCTTGGACCAGTTTTACATAGCCAGCCCTGCCTGCAGAAGATAAAATTGCTTTGTGGATCTTGCAAATTAGAGCTCTGTGTGCTTTTAATAATGAAAAACCCAGAAGGTGAACTACTAAATTATTATTTTTAAAATTCATAATTGTAGGCATTGTATTCTTTTGCCCTGATTTCATGGAAACATTTTTCATATAGAATGGTGGAAATAAAATCTAAAAATCATAGCACTCCCTTAAATCTTTCCAGTGCAGCTGGTCATGTGAAGGATTTGAGTTTTGCACAAGGGCGACCCACCCATTTCAGAGATGCCTTGATTCAATCTGCTGCTCAGATCAGAAGTGCTCACAAATGAGTCACCTGGGCAGTCAGATGTATCGAGGGCATTTTCAGCACTCTGCTTGGCAATTTGCAGCCTTGCATGAATACAGGAGGGGAACATTTTGATTCTCAATCTTTGCACAGGGATGATGCCACAGTTAAAGCAAATGTCGCCATTTCAGGGGCGGATGCAGCCCCATGGCAGCTCTCTCTTCCATCACCTCTTAGATGGAAATCTGGGCTGCCAGCCTTCTTTACACTTCCCATTCTCCTCTAAATGGCTGACTCACAGAGATGGAAACATGACATGGACACTGTGGTGGGATCACTGCTTTTTCTTAATCACAGACACGTGTAGAAACGTGAAATGGGCTTAGCAGTCTGTTGGTGTTGCCAATTAGATCCTTTCTTGGACAACCCTTGTAGAGCTTGTGATGAGTCCGTGATGAGTCACCTGGACATGGTTCACTCCTATCCTCTAGTACAAGTCTGCTAGGAATTTAGCAGCACTGGCCCAGGTAACCTGACCAGGGTGCTTTCTGCTGCTTTCATTTTCTTGGACAGAAAAAATCAAGGATATCCTGATTTATGTCCAAAAAGTATTTTGTGTTGCTTCCCAGAGAAGGAAAATCGAAGGTGCCAAATTCTGGATTGCTGAGATTGTGTTCACTGAAGGCAATGGGAAAAAAAAAAAAAATTCCAGGTTTCAGTGAGCACTGGATCAAGCAAAGAGGCCTTCTAAAGGGGCATATCAAACCAGAAATATATGAGGGGCTATTTTTCTTGTAAAAGGATGAGCTGTGAGTTAAATAACACACTGTCAAGTTTTAGTTACAGAAAGCCACTTAACAATGCACTTGAACAGATAAAGAGATGGGAGCTGAATTCCAGAAGAGGTGTTCTTTCCTTTTAAAGATACAGAAAAAACTACACCTATAATTAAGGAAAGCATATCTGAACTAAATCAAAATTCTATACACATTACTAAATTTTAGAATCATCACAGCAATCTCACATGCAAAAACATGCTGGCATTTTCCATTCTACATTGGCAAAAAGGCACTTTTTGTTACATTTTTCCATTTAAAAAATTTAAAAATACATATATGAATTTCTAAATTTAGGAATACTTAAAATTACTAGAAGATGCAGATTTTGAAAAAGAAGAACAAGTTAGAATATACAAATCAGGAGAGCAGTTCGGGTGGGGAGGAAGAGGGGAAGGGAAGGACACTCTTTGGCCTCACCATAAGATGGGATACATTTTTCTCCCCTGTGGGAAAGTTGCTGAAGCTTTGCCCAAGGCATGGATTTGTGTTCAATCTGCCCTGTGGTGTAGAAACAGGCTCCAGGTTTAAACCCTCTGGCAATGGGTTTCATATGGCAATATGACCCTCTTTGTTACAGCATTCTTGGTAAGCTCATGTATTACACAACAACTCAGGAGGTTTCAGGCAACATCTCCCCAGCACAGAGAAAGACCGATAAAGCAGAATTCCTGTCCAGCTGTGTACAGCTGTGCACATTTCAACCAGTTATTACAGAATCAAAGTATAACTGAGTTTGGAAGGGACCTCAGGAGGTCTCAACTCCCACCTCCTGCTTAATGCAGGGACAGCTATTAGTTTAGACAAGGTTGCCCAGGGCTTCATCCGGGTGGGTCTTGAAATCCTTCAAATGTGGGGATTCCACAACCACTCTGGGCAACCTGTTCCATTGCTTGCTTGACTGAACTCATGGTGAAAGATTTCTTCCTTACATTCAGTCTAAACCTCTTGTTTCAATTCATGTTCATTGTCTCTGTATCCTCTCATTTTTCACTGCTGGGACTCCATCATCTCAATAACCTCCTTTGGAAACTGGAAGGCCGTTATTAAATCCCCCTTTCCTCCAAAGCTTTCTCTTGTCTGGGGTTAACAGAACCAGCTCCCTCAGCCTTCCCTCCTAAGAAAGCTGTAGCCCCCTGACCATTGCCCTTCACTGGACACTCTACAGTTTATCAATGCCTTTCTCATACTGAAGGGCCTAAACTTCCTGGAGCTTTCTAGATGAGGTTTGAAGAACTATGTAAGAGGAACAACCTCTTCCCTCAGCCTCCTGACTGTGCTCCTGTCACTGCAGCCTACGTCACAGCATCCCAGGATGCCGCTGGCCATCGTCACTGCCATGGCACCGGGCTGGCTCCTTCTCAGCTCTCTGCCAACACCCCTGGGGCTGTCCCTGCACAGCTGCTCCCCAACCTCCACCACGGCAGGAGGATTCTTCCCTCCCAAGCACATGGTGGTGTATTTATTCCTGCAGAATTTTGTAGGGTTCCTGCTGGCCCATCCCTCCATCCTGTCTAGGTCCCTCTGAGCAGCAGCCCTATCCTCAGGTGTATCAGTTGCTCTCTCCAATTTAGTGTCATCTGCAAACTTCATGAACATGCCTCTATCACCTCCTCCAGGTCACTGCTGAAAGCGTCACACAGGACAAGTCCCCGAAAAAAATCCTGTGGTGTTCCCCCTGCCACGGACCTCAGCTAGAGTATGATCCATTAATCACTGTCCTCTAAGCCAGACCAGCCAACCACTAATTATGCATTTATTTGTCCACCCATCCAAATTCTAAATTGGACACAAGAATATTTGTAGACCTTGTCCAAAACGTCTTGCTGAAGTTAAGATAAATGACATCTACTGCTCTCCCTCATCCACAGCCTCATCCAGCTGTTTTACCCTAGAAGGCAATGAGTATAACCTTGGTAAATCCATGCTGATTGTTTCCAGTCATCATTTCCTCCCTCCAAATGGTGTCTTTATGTTTATTATTTACTCAGTGGCCCATATCCACAAGTTTGGTGTATGCAGAAGGTACCAGCCCCAGCTTTATCATTGAACCAGCACAGAGGCTGCATCGAAAAATATTCTCAACTCCCAAGCAGAGCCTGCTCACCTGCACTGTGCAAAGCTCTGCTGCTCTGCATTTGCCACGACATTCAGCCTCAGCCACAAAGGAGAGTGTGTGCACGTATGGACAGATGTGTACATAAAGATAAACCAGCCAGTTGCTTTTCACCCTCACTTGTCAAAATTCAGTATTCACTCATGAGCCTTTCAGACTGCTGGTCAATTCTGCTTAGCTGAGGTATTTTAAAGATACCAACGCACTATGAATCTAATTGGGGGGAAAAAAAAAGACAAATAAACCATTTCCTATTGCTTCCAAAGCCCTAAATATTAACTGAGTCTAACATGTATATACTAAGGACTACAATACACAGTATTGAGGAAAATATTCTGAGGAAAATATTCCATTATATATGATGTTAATCGCCAATGTGAATGTGGTGGTCCTGCTACCGAATTACAAATGAATAATGAAATCTCTCAAAACTAAAACGGCATGGCAACAAAATGTATGGGCTTTTAGAATGATTTCTACATAAAATCATGCATTTATTTAATTCAAATTAATTTCTACAGCCCTTTTCCACAGAGGGATATTGCCCGAGATGAAAAATAACACACTCAACCTTCTTTTAGCAAGGCTAATACCTGCATGCTCTTGAGACTGCATTCTTATTTCTGCTGGTAGGTGCTGTATAAATTTGTAATAGAGACCATCTGATAAGCGTTTTCCAAGACTGCTTCTTCCACGTGAACAGAAATAAATTCTCAGCATCTGGACGTCACAGCATGAAGATGGTAATTGAAACCCTTGCTCAGTAGAGTGAAGTATCTAGAGGCAGCACAACATAATGGAAATTTTCAGCAGAAGCATAAAATTCCACAGGCCCCTGCAGCACATCTGACCAGGATAAGACCTGCTGCCAGAAAGGACAAACTGACCATACCATGGGAAATGCAGTATAAAGCCAGAGAAAGCTGACCTTACTGAACACACAAAGCTTTTCCAAATGTCTGACACTATCAGTAGGCTCTGAGTTGCCTTTTTTCCAGTTTCAATTTATAAAATCAATGTTGCATTGATAAACGAATAATTAAAATAATTCATTCTCCTACCTATATCACCCTTAAGTACTGGGGAAACTAGAAGGACTGCTTTTTGGGACGTTCACCGTCGTATCTGCTCTCCTGACTTGAAGGAAAACATATCTGAGAGTGAACTGTCTTGAAGTCCCATTTTAAATTACAGTCAGAGTAATGCAATTATTTATAAACAGGTAAAGGTTAATTAATTTTGATGCTGCAAACCTAAAAAAGACTGACATGAACCTAATTCCACCTTTCTACTTTATCTTCCTTTTCTCCTATGTACAACCTTATTTTAAAATACACTGGGGACATTAGCTGCATCCTGATCAATGGCTATGGTTTGATTTCCAAATTTTGGATTGCCTTTCCACTTGAAAGAAAAAAATAGTGCATGGTAGATACGTGACATAAAAGAGTTTTATTACATGACTGAAAGAGTTACTACAGAATCTAAATGAGATATAGCAGTATATGCTGTTTTATACACTCTGTTTTTCCAGAAGCTTTTTTTTAAAACAAAAGTTTCATTAAATTCCACTTACATCAGTGAGAAGTCAACTTCAGACAAAGTTATACTTAGAAAACTGTGTACTATTTAAACATACTGTATTATCAGAAGTCCTCCTCTGCTGTGTGGTGTAGGTGTGTTTACATTCCCATCACAAAAATTTGCTATAGGAAGATCTGGAAACAAACTACATAAGACAGTATTCTCTGTCTTTCAATTTTAGCAAAATTTTAAACACTGCTATTTGACAAGAATGCCTTTCCAAAGCTTGATTGTTAGCACACTCCAGGAAAAAAAAATTTCATAAATAACATCAAACATTTCAGTTTGTAAGCTCTGAAAACATGTGTTTACTGTTTGAAAAACTTCCAAATGGGAAAGGAAAACAGGAAATAAAAACATCTGATTGATAAAGAATGGTGGGATTTAGGTTGTTTTTTAAAGAAGAGTTCAAATGAACCAAGAAGAAACCAAATTTAATAGAAGCCTTTCTACTTTCATAAAATAAGAGAATTTCAACCACCAGGATTTTTGCTAGTTTCCTACACACACGCATGCGCGCGCGTGTGCGCCATTCCAATGTGGAGAGTTTCTGAGATCCTAAATTGCTCAAGTATCTCCATGCATAGCCCCTCTGATCAAAATTTCACAGAAAACTGCAGTAACGTCTCCCAGCCTCTGCTGAGAATAAAGGAGACAATTTAAACCAGAGAGAAAGAGACCAGCCTACAAAGAACCTATTCCCCCAATGTTGGCTGTGCATCACATAGCGCTCTCCATGCCCAAAGTTTAGTGCTACAGCCAAGGGCTTATTGCAGACAACATTCTGAAGTCAGACATCTCTTAAACTCCTCTAATCGTAGGCACACCTCCTATCTGCAGAACTGGTCATGAGTAACTGGCATTTTTACCCCTTTCTAAAGCCAAAAGTAATCAGGTCAGAAGTTGTTCACGGGCAAAACAGGCAAGTGAAAGGCACAGTGCAAACTTCACTCCAGCAGCAGCAGAAGAGCAGCCACGCAGCAGAGCACTGTGCAGGAGAAACAGCAGGAAGACTGGAAGCAATGCTACAGGTGGCATCAAACCTGTACCCACTCAAGAACTACAGTTACACAGAGCAAGGTTAAAAAATACGTTGTCCCTCTCTCAGGACCACAATTTCTCCTGCTGATGTGCAGATCTTTTTTCCTACTTACTGGCACTCAGCAGAATTCTTCACTAAAACAGAGCTGCTCTACTGACAACTGAAGTGATGCCCCATCGCTGTGATACGCCATCAGCTCCATCTCAGGGACTGTAAATGCTTCTGACCACACTCACAGCAGGGCCACTGAGTGGAAAACAGACTGAAATGAGTTTTCAGCTTTCACCCATTGCTATACAAAACCTCTTTCACACACAGGAAAAGCCACGACACTGTTTTACTCCTAGGACATTGCAGTAGCCCCTGCTTGTCCTGGCAAGGCCACATCTTTCCAGAGAACAGTATGAAACAACTGAAAGGATTATGGTTTCAGCTTGGCAGTGATTTTGTATTGAGACATGGCTTTAGCCTCACAGAAGAGGTTTATGAGGTGGACAAATTATAATCCCTGTATAGCCCTAAGACACCGCTTTTAACCATAAGATGCTTAGCACTTAAAGTAAGCTTCCCAGTGACTCTCAGTTAAAAGGTCTGTCCTCCTTAGTCATCCCCACTAAAAAGAGAACCATCCAGGCCATGTTCACTTCAACTGAGCATGGCCACTGTTCTCACAATCACAGATGTTTTTCACAAGCAGTAATTTGCTTTGTGTCTTTATTAATCACCAGTGCTGCTTAAAAATCCAACACCTCACAGCCCGTCTCTACTCTTCCAACTACAACTGCCAAAGCTAACTCAGATGGTCAATTTCTAACAAAATAATGACTGTCATACTTTCCCCTCAAGTGCTACTAGATGCTTCAGTACAAAAGATGTGGACAGATTAAAATGACAAACAGGATTAAACAGTTTACAAACACAAGGTAAATTGATTTGAAAATCCTGGTAACTGCTGGCGTATACCTAAAAACACTCGTTACAGCAAATGTTGAGTGCAGGTCTAGTGACAGTCATTTCCACTCGTGGGGAGCCATCATGTAATACTGTAATTTCATCTTAAACTGCCTGAGAACTTCTAGCCATGAGGTTCCAATGGGTATAAACCAGTTGTTAAAAAACCCTCTCCCCTTTTGAGACAGCTCACATACTGGCTTCACTTAGTGCCTCTCACCTGGCAATGGCTACCACAAAGAATTGATCGGATATTTTTGAAAATTGAACTGTAAAATATTCAGTTTGGGAGAAAAAGGCGTGTAAGTACAGAGAGGTCAACTGGTTTCTCACTGATCCAAATTTAAGCCTGCTCTTAGTGCAAACGTGTATCAGGTAGCGAGATACATCATCAGCCTGAACCCAACTGAAGAATTCTCTAATATACACATTTACAATCACAGCCTTTGAAAGCACAGCAAAGTCTGAAATCTCATAGCTCTCAGTTTAACTTACAATTTCCTTGTTGGTTTCCCACACCCCATATAGGCCACACAAACAGGTACCTAAACATAGGTGTTCACTCGCCAGCTGTTCCGTATTCAAATGCTGCCAGGCACAATACATATAAGGAACTCCACCAGTATGTATTTTGAATGCTATCCCACATTGGAAGCAATTTTCTGTCTCAGAAATGCATTCTAATTTTCTCTTACTATTACAGAATCATATATACCTACACAAATGTGAGATTAGAACGGAACTATTTTTTCTTTCACCATTTATTATCATACCTTTAGTATGATGTTTTCCTCACATCTCTGTGAATAACTTAAATCAATTCCACAAAGAATATTCACTCAAAGACTTACTGGAGAAAAGGAAATAGGAAACAATTTGGGGATTGCAGAATGCACAGGATGAGCCCGAGAACTCTTTGACAAACATAAACCTTAAGATTACCTTTTCATTTCCTGCACTGAACAGAGTAAAATAACCATGGAATAAATGAAAGACGTTTTGTTTTTAAAAACATAGCCCACTTGATGAGGTATTGCAAAATCACAACTCATTTTTCTCTTATCTTTAAATATGGTATTTAACTGAGTAATTATTTGAGTCATGTAGGCCACATGCGGACGAGGAGCTGGATAGACTTTTGTGTTGGTTAAATTATAAATAACCCCATACAAACACTGCTTTACTAGAGCAATAGAAGTACAGACTCCACTTTTGAGGGGAGGAAAAAAGGCAAACTCTTGCTTCCTGTTATGTTTCATGTTATCTTTCAAAAGTTCAGCAGCGAAGAGCTACCATGAAACAAGCCAGAGTATTTAATGAGACAGCAACTGGCAAATAACACATTTTCATGGGACAAGTTGTACTTTTTCTTCAAGCTAGTCAATAAATTATATTTTAATGCATGAAAAGAACTGCCTATAGCTCTTTAAATAAATATTAAAGGACAGGTAAAAAGAAGCAATGTATTAATTTGGAAGAAAACCTTACTGCTTATGCCTCAGAAATTACTTTAAAAACTAAACTAATTGGAGTCAAAGAGGCAAAGAGAGTCTCTTCACTTCACCTGAAAGGTGAGGGAAATTTGATGAACTAGTACTTATATAAAAAAATCTTACACCGGTTTCTGTAACTGCAATTGCAGTCTGATTTCAAATAGAGTAAAGCCAATAAAAGTCTTGTTCCTACAATTTAAAAAATTCTAATTTAGTATCTGTGAGGTTTTTTTATTTAAATGTCCAAAAGATTGTTCTGCCTGTATTTCTGCATCAAGATCTCTCTTCTGGTAATGGTGTCATTGAACAACATCCTTAGATTCAGTCTTCCTTCTTTTACACCTTGGCACCTAACACGCCCAGCGCAGGTTCAGTGGTGCTGGGTGAGAGCAAGCTGCAGCATGTTCCACAGGATCCCTTTGATGAGGGGTCCTGGGCAGGGCCAGACCCCTGCTAGCCAGCTGCTCCCCACCCCGGGCGATGGTTGCCAGCAACCACCCCACGCATCGTTGGTTCAGGCACCCTCAGAGGTTTAGGAGGTGGCTCTTGGATGGACAACCGAAGATTTTATTGGGTGGGACCCCAGGGAAGAGAAGGTCCCACATCGCCCAGGAACCAAGAGGGCGAACTTCCGCTCAGCTGGGACTTATGAGGGGGGTCCCGAAGGGGGCGGGGTAATACAAAACAGCCAGTGGGGAGAGAGGGAGAAGGGGGAGGGTAATACAAAACAACCGATGGGGAAAGAGGGACCGGAATGGGGGCTGTGGTTACATCTTGCAGGGGTACATGAATATTCATAAGAGTTGATGGGAGAAGCTTTGGCAACAAACTCGGAGGGGGGTTTCTTGGACCCAACCACGGTCCCTTGGTCTTCCGGGCTCCCCCGCTACCAGTGCTGGTGGTTCGCCCATCGCAACAGGCACCCACATCTACTGCCCCAATTTCTGTTAATCTTTATATTACTGGTTCACAGCCGTAGCTTTGCGTGCTTTCCCTGCAGTTTTATTTCAGTTCCACATTATGGATACAGCACATCACCCGAATGTTCATGTAACTCTCCATGGCAAAGAACGACTCTGTGCTGAGTTCACCGGCATCAACGTTCCTCTCTTCCAGTGATGCCACCAAGCTGCCATTTCAGTCCCATATTTGATACCTTCTTCCTTCTCTCTGCATATGATGGATCTCAGGTAATCTGGTTTCGTTTTTAGGCTTTTCCATGTATTTCCAGGTTTAAATTTATGCTTTACCAGCTACAATGCAGGCCTGCATTTGGTCAAGGTGCTCTTTAGGAAATCATGGCACTGTGTCTCAGCTCCTGCACCACAATCTCTTTGCACATGGCAGCAAAAGGGCTTCTTCTTTCCTTTCCCTCCCGCAACCCAGATTTCAGTCCTTCCTGTTCAATCTTCTGGCCCGAAGTACATTTAGTGTTGGGTTCAAGCCACTGAATAAATTCACTATAGGGTAAAGATCATCTTTAATCAAAGTCTTAATTCTTAAAACTACTACCTTGAACTTCCTGCTTGTCATTTATTATTATATCCATGTAAAATGGAAATCAAAACTATGTCCCTTTTTTTTCCTACCAGTGTTCCTGTTCCTGTATTCATTTGTAAGGTATCTTCTTACTGGCATTCCTACTTGCAGGTCGAACAAACCCATTGCTAGTTGCATCTTGTCTTGGGGTGACTTTAAAATGTGTATCCCCTCTTGCCTGCTCTATGCCCAGACATGAATCCTGTGCCTTTCTGTGTCTTTAAAACTGGGCCTGAGAGAAAGAAAAAAGCCAGGCGAACTTTTCAAAGCGGTTTGTGTTTCAAGGACACTCCACTCCCCTGCGTTCTGCTGCGGCGGCAAGAGAGAGGAAGCACCCTTCCTGCTTTTAGCCTGCTCTTGGCTCCTTTTCTCAGGAGAGAGACAGCCTGCTAGCTGAGGCAAACTTTCTTTTCCCTGGAACTTTGGTTTCTTCTTCTTTTCTTTTGGAACTGTTCAGCAACACCAGAACATCATCCGAGAGGCCCAGAGGGGCCCACGCCGAACCCCAGCCTCAGAGAGGAGAAAGCTACACCCACAAAGGACTCTGAAATCTACCCAGGTTCTCTCCACAGTGAGAGGTTTTACTATTTAGCATTATTCTTCTCCCGTGCCTGCATGCATTGTGTTTGTTAAAGAAATAGGTTTTTTTCACTTTTCCTCTGAGGAATTTTTTCCTGAACCTCGTGGGGGAGGGGCAGCTGAAACCTGCCTTCTATCAGAGGATATTTTCCTCCAATTTGTCTCAAACTAGGACACATCTCTACAAGACCATTAAGATTTATAATTTGTATGTACTTTTATTCTTTTGTTTTTCTAAATGCCGATTCTCCTAGGTTTTCTTCCTCTTCAAGCTGAGCACTGAAAAAATCTGCCAAACAAGAATGAACCTGTCCCTGGACAAATTATTCTTGCAGCTTTAGAGGCTGTATTCAGAAACTTCTCCCTTTAGCTGAGCGAGTGATTCTGCCCCTGGGAAGGTGTGGTCATCAGCATTCACATAATATTAGCATTCAACACATCCCTGAGTGATCTCATCTTTCTACAACCCCAGGGTATCACTGTTTCTCCACTTTTGCAGCACTCTCTCTGAATTGGCACTGCAGGCATTACTGTGTTAGCCAGGAGTTTAAACCTTTACAAATCTTGTACCTATATACAGAAATAATGGTCCATACAGCCTCTGTGTGAAAGCAGTCACAGAGGCGTTCAGCTTCTATACATTCTCATGGATATAAAGCAGAGCTCAAGAAGAAGATTTGACGGAGTCTGTGCCTGGTTTGATTGGTTTGGAAAATAAGAACAGGCAGTTTTACCTTACCTGAAGAACTATTTACCATGGACTCCCTGTTACAGACTTGTTTCACCCAAACATCTGCACTGACTTTTGAAAACCACTGACAAATGCCCAGCTAAGATCAAAGGAAATCTTTTAGATGGGGTCCAAAGTAACAAATGCTCATCTTCAGAAGTCAGTGCATGTGAGACACACTCACGCAGCCATGCCAGCTGCACGAGGATCTATGTCCTTTCTTAGCACTACTTGTGCTGTAAGAAGTGGTGTTTGTATGGGATCTCCAGACTCACAGATCATGCTGCTCACTTCTAAAGTGAAATGTAACACTTGCTTTGGCATTGGACAGTTCATGTCACAGAAACCATTAACGTCCGACTGCCAAGAAGAGCAGAAAGCCAGATATGAGATGCTGATCACTGCAGTAGCAGTAGCCTTGCTTTGTGAACTTTATCCACATGGTCTTGAACTACAGAAATACCAAGGAGTGCCATGCACAGCAAGGTGCCCCATCACTGTGCCTATGTGATACAGTACCACTGATATGGTTAAAGATATGGGAAAATGCCCATCAACATACTGAAAACCATGCTGAGAGAGGCTGATGTAGAACTCCTCCACTCATTACTGGCCCAATCACAATATGCCTATCCTGTGCTAGGGGGTTCACAATAGAAAGATTCTATATATGCAAATCCTAAACAATGAATGCCTTTGCTTTCAAAATATCAGTATGAGTTTGTTTCTTAAATTACCTGGTTAACAGCAAGTGGTCATAGGTTCTGGCATTTTTCTCAACTAAGAACTGGGCCATGATCACCTGAATTTTAAGTTCACTCATGTTTCCAGAGAGCTTAAACAACACTGGCTGGAATACTGTTTTGCTTCAGTGTATGATAAATATTACATATTTGGTTCAAGTTATGGTTTATTCAGCATATATCCTGTTTGGAGTTACGAGTTTGAAACCACTGTAGGCAGCTGAATTTCACATGTCTAGGAGATATGTGCCTTTATAAGAGATTTGTCTGATTTCCACTCATACTGCAGAACTTTATTGAACCTCTGATGTCCTTGATCAGATTTAACACAATTTCAACATGTTTAACATTGAGGGGATTCCCTAAATCCAACCTGCGGACAACTCTTTCCAGGACTGTTTTTATTATTTCCAAGGTAGCATATAAGAAAGAGGAAGGGGATGACAGAGACATCAGTAAAGCACCTGTTATTATTTGTTATGCTGCTATTTGTATTACTACCTTTTAAGTCCAGTTTTAGCCCTGGAAAACACAAACTGAAGCTTTATTGCTGCAAAGCTGTGAAGGCAGTGGTACAGAAACTGCATTGCCTTTCCAAAACCACTCATTTCTTCCAAGGTTTCAACAAACACAGAACAGGATTTACTGTCATAAGGTGACCTAGACTAAATGCAAACCGAAGGAAAACATACAGGAAAACTTACAAGCCTTCTACAAAGAACAAATTTCTAAACTTTAAGAGAGACAAACACCACCAGCGCATAGGTGGCCTGGAAGTACAGCTTTAACTAACACTCCTGCAAAATTTCTTTTCCCCAAAGGCCCAAGACGAAAAGCATGCCTACAGAGTCAGCTTGACCCAAAAGAAGCCTGTATGAATGTAGTACAAAAGCAAAGTTGGGTTCAGTGACTAATCCTGGTCTTTAGCCAGACAAGTACAGAGACAACAAAACACCCCAACACATTTAGTAAAGCAACAGTCCTGCAGGATGAAAATGAGCAACACTCATTTTCTCCCCTATACATTTCATAGTACTTTAAAAGTGTCAGGGAACAGCCAGGTCCCTTGGTTTTGTCAGGTAACACATCTGCTGTGTAGACCTCATTAGGGAGAGGTGGTACTGCTGCTTGCTGATGGGACCATCCCTACCAGGACACCTGCCAGGCATGTATCAAAGATACAGCGTTTTCTAAACTTCTAAACCCTTTCCTTTGTTACTAAAAAGATAAGTAGGACTATATGCAAATATTGAAACAGTTCTGATTTTTTTCTGAAATTTAAGTTTTGCAATTAGCTGCTAGACAGCACTTAGACTGGCATGAGTTACCAGTGGTGGGAGGAATAGCCCCTTCCTAACATCGCCTTCCACTGGCTTCAGGATTCACTGAAAAATAGGCTCAGGTCTGTCCCAACAGACAGGGGCAGCTGGGTGAGGAAATGTCCTGGGTTGCAGTGTATTCTGTTACCATCTTCATGAGCTGTTGAAGCCAGGTGGGGTGGTGTTCCTTGCCTCCTCCCTCCGGACTATCTTCTGTTAATGGGCCAGCTGTTGAAACCAGGTGGGGCAGGGTTCTTTATCTCTCCCAAGACCCATCCTCCCTCTAGGGGGATATCTTCTGTTAATGGGCCATCCAGTCTCACAGCATTATCCCATTGTGAGATGCTCCGCCCAGAGGGAGGAACCAAGCATTCCACCCTGGATATAAGCTGAGATTTCGAACACCACAGGGAGCCCTTACCTGCTGGATTCCCAGAGGACAAGAGCTACTACTGGATCTTCAGGTGGAGACCAGACCTTTCTTCAGGATCACCACTTCAACAAGACCACTTTGTCTAGACTGCTACCAACACCCTGACTGACAGGGTGCTAGGTTGTATTCTGACTCTGTCAGTGGTTTCTCTTTTTTTTCCGTACTATTTCATTTATTTATTTCTTTTTCTATTAAATTGTATTTCTGACTTAGAGTCTCTCAGTGGTTTGTTTTCAAACCAGCACAGGAAAGCAAAGGTGCCTTCAGATCTGAACTCAGCAAAACAGTGAGCAGAAGAGCTCCAGTAAGTTCCTACATACAGGACAGATGGTCTTAAAGCCCACAAACTTGAACTCTGGCAGGATAAATATTCTCAAGCATGGTTTAGGAGAGAGATTGCCTGGACTCGAACTGTGCTAGAGCGCACACTTAAAATCTGAAGACACGGGACGGAGACCCAGTGTCGGCGTCACCCACATCTTGGCCCCACTTAGTTTACTAGGATAAATAAAAGCATTGTTTTCCAGGTGCATTTGGATGTTGGTGCCTGGCTCCTCAGCAGAGGAGAGGAGGCTGATGAACCAGCAGTGAGAGAGTTCAGTGTCAGCCACCCAGCAGAATGCAAACAGATACCTCAGAAAATCATGCAGAGTCTTCTCTGCCAAGGTCCGATGGAGGTTACAGGCTCTGTGAAGTCTCAGAGAAGAAGCGGAAAAGGAAAAGCAAAGTATTTTTTAAGGAATCTCAAAGCATTTCAGGGGACAATATGTGCATGTACACCTAATTTCAAGAGAAAATGACTTTTTGGGCATGGCTGCTACTCTGTTCTTGCCTGAGGTAAATGTTCTGAGACACACAAAAAACCCCACGAGTTTTCTCAGGTGAAAACAGAGCTTGTTTTTCTCGTTCAGAAGGTGAAAGGCTTACAGGGGATGTACAAGTGCCTTGCACGGGGCAAATACCATCTCTCTTCACAACCATGATGATGGAGCAAAGGTAAGGCAGGTTATTGAAGCAAAACAGAACTTTGGTGAAGTCACCTGTGCCACCTCCAAAAAACGAGAAAACCCAACGTCACCTAATACTGTAAACTTAAGTCCTCCTGTCTGCATTAAAAAAGTTGTATGAATGGGTGGTTGATGAGAAATTAAGACATCTATCACCTTCAAGAAAAGCCTCATGGATATTCCTGGTCAGTGGAGCAGGAAAGAAGAGCCTCCTACCCATCTCCCTGTAAAGCATCTACCTGTGTCTGTTCAGATGTAATAGCTGAGTATCAAAAACCAGGTGAGTATATAAAAATAAAGGTATCTTTGTATTCAGCACTTTGGATCCTAAAGCATTGCTGAGTCACACCTGCTTGTTCTAAAACAATAAAAACCTCCCAAAGTTTCATGACTTAACAGAATCTCAACAGTAAGGCTGTGAAAGCACTTGAACCGTGTAATTCTAGGCACATCAGCCACAAGTAGCAAACTGAATTCCAACCGGGAATTCTTACGGTAAGTGTAGTGCTGAAAGCACATACAGTGGTTTTTCACATTGAACCCTTCTCTGACCTGTAAGGAAGGCAACCTGTAAGTCTGTCAGAGAAAGAAAAGCAGATAGACACAGGGAAAGGAATGAATTAAACACAAAATTCCCAGGATGCTCTGTTTAGTCATTCTTTACACTATTAAAACACCTTGGAAAGATTTAGTACTCTCCTGCATGGTAGAGAAACAGCCTTGTAGTTACTGCCTTTCTGCAGAACAGCAGCTGGAGTCTCAGAAAAAGGAATAGTCTCAGCTGTTGAGCTGATATTTTACTAATAGGAAAAGCAGTCACAAACTGAAGTGGTACAGGGACTGCACTGAGTAACCAGACTCCTGACTCCGACTGCAGATTTCTAAGGCTACCAAGAGGTACAAAAGTTGCCTTAAGACCATGTTTGAAGCAAAATGCTACATATCCATACTGATTTTAGAATGGGAAATTCTAAAGCCAATGAATAATCTGACCAGAAGTTTTACCCAGGAAACAAAATAATAAATGACAGACTGTGGCAGAAGGTTGTGGGTTACAATTTATGTGGCAGTAGTACTGCCACAACTGGGGATCAGAGCCATGAGGCTCTGGATGAAACAGAGAGCACTTGGAATCACAGGTTACTACTGCCTTCAGCAGCTACAGAGTCACAAGACTCCCTAACCCAGTGGAGAGAGAGAGGGTTTGCCATGATTCTTACTATTCTCTTTGGAATACAGTGAAATTTTGCCTATGGAAAAGAAAAATATCCATACTAGTTGAGATTTTTTTTTTCCTTTTTGGCCCTTTCAAAGGGATATAAACAGGTGGAGTTTTCTCCCTCTCAAAAAGAAAAAGAAAAAATCAACACAACAAAAAACAAACCCCAAAATAATTTAGTACTGAATTTAGTGAGCAGAACTGCAACCTCAGGTCTACTCTTAAACCATTTAAAATGTGAGTAATAATAGATCTGCCATTCTATTAATCTATTTTGCTTTACATCTATTAAACCTTACCCATGGGAAGCATCTCTCAACCCACCTGGAAGTATGGAACTTATTGCTTAGTACCCCGGAGTCATTTATATGGGTTTACATAATCTCCATATCTGCTTTGACAGCAGCTTTGACACCGCCAACAAATGGACTGAGACAGATTGATTCTTGTGAGGATTTTTGCAATCCAGATGGTTTTTTTCAGAAGAAACAGGATGTATACAATCCATCCACTAAAACTCTTAAATAAAAAGTTATTTTGACCCCCCCTCCCCCAAATATTAAAAAGGAGAGAGAAAAAGTAGTGACTTCTAGAAGGAAACCTTGCATGCACATTACTTGTTCCCAGCCTTCCCTTTTCTCTCAACAGACATGTCTACCTCATGCCTTTTCCCCACTTATTCAAACAACTAATTCCTCTGGTTTACTAGTACTGAATTATAAAAGCACCATTGCATGAGATGCAAAGAGAAGCATAAACCAAACGAATGTACATATACATTACATTCAGGCCAACGTAATAAAAAATTAGACATTCTCTTTTCCAGTTTGCCTGTTCACTTAGCTGAACACTTTAAAGAATGCTGACAGTTCTCCTTACCCATTTCCCTTCCCTGGCTTTTGGTGGCTTACCAAAAGCCAAATGATCAAATGTGGTCAAATGATCACTGTCATTTGACCCATAATGAAACTATTTGATGGGTTGTCATTAAATTATTCAATTACATTATGTGATACAAACACTTTGTAATTTTCACAGTCTCTATCTAATTCCAACAGGTTCCTGCTAATGAAAGGGAAAAAAGATGCAAGTGGTTCTCCTAAGAGTGGTGTCATTTCTTCAATAAGAAACTTCATGGCAGTTCAAGGCTGTAAATATAGCAGATATTTACAGGAAGCATAGAAAAACAGACAAGGTAACACAGGCATCAGATCTAACTCTTACATGTTGGAGACAGTGTGTCCCCACATCTTTACTCCTTTGTCAGTGTATATTTATCACTGCTACATTACAATCCAAATCCAATAATTCAGAGAAAATGAGTATTAGCATATGGAAAAATCGGAGCGCTATAAACAATTCATTATGATGTTTTTTTTCAATCCATGTACTTCAACGTTAGATTTAAGTGACAAGAGTAAAATGAAAATGGGATGGCCATGTACTCGCAGTAAACAACCATGTAAAACCCAATCCAGCTCCTGCTGATGTCAGTGATTAATTTGCCTTTCTGTTCCTGGGGACTACGAGGAAAGTAGCTTGTCTATGCTCTCAGTTCTACCGATCACTTAAGGTGTGCTTGGAACAGTGTTAGTAAAATTTCTGCAAATGCCTGCCCAAATAGTTTTGCTGAGTTTAAAATTCTGTTTATTGTGTTTAGCTTATACCAAGTAAATGAACTAAGCTATATTGAAAAAAAAGCCCCATTAACCAAGAGAGACCAAACACCCAGAGCATTAACCTATTTGTTTTGTATTGTCACATAATTACACTGGAATAGCAATTTTGACAAACACTCTTTTGTGGACAAGGTCTTAGAATCCTTTTTAGACCAAAGTGAAAGCGGTCAGTCGGAAACTGAGAGGCCAGTGTTTCACAACACCACATGAGGCTTGACCAAACCACTTTGATGTCAGTGCAACAATTACTGCAAAAAAGTGAAGTTAGAATGATTAGACAAATTAGAAGTTGTTTGGAAGTGAAGACCACAACAATTATCAGCTAACAGCAATGCAACACTTTTTTATTTCCAGTACAAAGGATTTGATTCTCACACAAGTTCCTGCTGAAGAATAAGAATGGAAATGAAAGAAAGAACCTTGAAACCTTCATCAGTTTCTGGGAAGGAAAAAGCCTTCTCATGGAACAGAGTATAGGACAATAGAACAATTACATTTTAACAGCAATGCCACTGCTCTGGAAGCAAACTTCAAAACGTGACTATCAGCCCATATCTTTAAGCATCTAGATCACTGCAGTAGTGCCTCTGGAAGAAAAGCCAAGGTGTGAAAGGAGCAGAAGCCAAAAATGTAGTTACAAAGCTCATCTGACTTACCAAGTTTAATATTCAAAAAGGGGAAAAAAAAAATCTTTGTGCAGAAATGCTTCATTGTTTTGTGGCTTTTATTATCCTGGTACATACACATACATATTTAATCAAGGCGCAAGACTTCACTCTGCACTCTTGAAAATCAGGATCGATACCCTGACAAGCTGTCACATAGAGTAAGCTAAAGTCAAAATTTAAGAGCCTAAATGCTTTTAACATTTTTTTTCAGACTGTATCCATTCAAATCTTATTCAGCTTCCTGCTATCCCTTGCTCCTTGTGTAACGGTACAAATAAAAACCCTGACATAATAGGCACGCATGGTTTCTATTTCTCCTCTAATGCTGGTATACTTTTTATTCTCAGATTTGTAAGCAGATCATTTTGGTATTAGTCATCAGTGAAGAAACCCCTCAAACTATTTTCAGGAACATAGACAAAAACTTCTTGCTCAGTTTCTTCCTCTTGAGTCAAATCTGTTTGTCCTCTACTGACTTCTGCTTCCTACAAGCCAAACTAAAAGCTCCCAAGCTTACTGAATCACTCTAATTGTTCAGGGGTTAGACAGTTTAGCTATTTAGTGCTCTGGTGATCTATTTTGCCATCGGAATCCCTGAATGCCTTAGTTTTCTCCCATCCTCTGCTTGCCATATAAATAGGCCTTCTGTCTACCCAGCAGCCACGATGTAATGCTGATGTCTCGTTTACTGCACTCATAACCTCTCTTTCACAGTGACCTCGCAGTAATAACATCTTTTGTTTTCATGTGAGATTAGCTGACATAAAGTGACTCTAGCAAAGTATTTCTTTGTTGTATTTTTTTTTGATGAAAAAAATTACATGTGGAATGTTTTTAAGGACTTCAGTTACAGAAGGCTTTGAATTAGCTGTTTGGTTTCATTGTTTTAATTTGGGGGGGAGACAGACATGAGTAAATTAGTTCTGACCAAACCTCTGATGAATGTTTAATTAGATAATACACATTCAGACTTATAATGAAAAGCGAACCAGGATTCTCAAGATGTGATGGCCATTTTACATACTATTATCATTCTCTTCTCCAGTCTTAAATCCCCCTAATTCTCTGTCCTCATTCTCCTTCTCCTTGACCATTCCCACTGCCAAAGCCAGCATCATTTAAAATAGGACAGCTTCTGCTCTTCACCCACAAGCAGTTCTAAGGGTAAAAACAGTCCTTATGAGCTACTGAAGGCTACTGCCAATCTTCTATTTCTCGTTTCCACTTTCTTTTTCCTCTTGTCTTCTTGGGCAGTACAAAGGAAGAGAAGCATTTCAGCTGACTGGCTCATTTGGTAGGTGTTTCAGCTTTGGCTCTTATCCTGAAAGACTGAGTACCATCCCTTTCTCTCTGACTGGCAGAAAGCAGGGTTCAAGGATATCAGCATGATATCAAGGCAGACGCATGATTGTTCCATCAGGAAAGTGCTCTGGCCCCTGGCACAACACTCTGGAGGCACACAGAGGAGAAGAGAAGGGAATATGCACCTAGTAAAATTACAGTTACCAAAAGAAAAGCTAGTTGGAAACCCAGAAATATCACCTATTAAAAGCAAAAGTCTGCCTTAAAAAGCAAACCAGTTCCAGCAAGTGAATCCATGACCACAGGTTTCTGTTTATGCTATAGTCTGCATACTTTATCACTCATTGCTTATTACGCTCATTGGTCTGCATTTCCACAGGCTGATGATTTGGACACTTCCCTAGGAAGCAGGAGACCCAGGTGAAAGTCTGCCTTCAGTCCAATTCTCCAGAAAGACTTCCAGCTGCCTGAATACCTGACCAACAAGCTCTTTATGGATAGATCCTACTTTCTTTTCTTGTCTTATTGAAAATTTTCAGAAGTTCCTTCTTACACACCGATATTCAGACAATTCAAGTGCCAAAACTTGAGCTTATTTTGAACATAAATGCAGCCTCATGCCATACTAAACACAGCACTGCACTATTGCCTTGGAACAGCAATGCCACACACAATCTCACTTTGAAGGACCTCATTCAAGACAGGACGCAAACTATTAAGTCTCAAATCTTCAGCACATCATGCTTTTTTTTCCAACAAATTTTCACAGCTCTATAAACCCACTTTGAACAACAGTGACACGCTTTTCTTTCTCCTTTCACCCTGCAAATACAACGTCCTCTTGCACCTCTTCAAGGCTGAGGCCAGAAATTCCCCTCTTACCTTGCTTTTTCCCCATCCTTGAAAAGAAAAATATGAGAAGGACTTTCAGTTTCCTTTGCGCATCACAGCGTGGCTAGATGGGCTAAAACATTTCGCTTTTATTACATGGCCCATGGTTTCAAACCGATGCATCTCTGAGTTCATGACTCTCAGAATTTGTGCCTCAGGGCTCTCAGCAGATATGCAGAAGTACTACTACACTTCTAAAAATTAGTTTTACCTGGTTTATGTTTTCAAGCTTATCTCTTACAGAGAGAATAACAAACATAATATACAGGTATTTCTAGTGAAAATGGAGAACCGTGTATCCACCGCATGAATCCAGACACTGGCTATACAAGCATACACCAGTATTATCAGTATTTCCTAGAATCACAGAATGCTTTGGGTTGGAAGGGACCCTAAAGCTCATCTCATTCCACCCCCTGCCGTGGGCAACAACACCTTCCACTAGATCAGGCTGCTCCAAGCCTCATCCAATATTTAATTCAGCCTTTGTTATATAGCACAGAGTCAGTGTAGAATAGATTGAAATTTTGCCAGGGAAATAAACTGAAAACTTGGGTATCTAAGGGTCTTTGCAATCCAGAGATCAAATACACAATTACAAATATTAACTTTTTTTTACTAGCAGCTTGTGGTTTGTTTGGTTTTTTCTACTTCTTCAAAATTGTGAACATCTAAAGCTGTTTGATAAAATTTATCAATTATTACCACCCAGCTAACACACATATATATACAGTTGCAACTTTAATTTGTATTTTTATTTATAAACATTTCCCTCATTTTCAGAACCTTTAGTAAGGTGTCCCTGGTGGTAGATTTCCTGCCATGCACATTTTAAATTTTTTCCCTAGTGTTATATTGGAATAAATTATTTTACTGTATTGTAATAAAAATATCTATTATTTACATTCCATGAATGAAGTGGAACTGAAAACAAAACCCACATACTGCACATTTAGATCTCCTCCTACACTAAACAGAGGGGAGAAATGTAAAATCAGCTTTCATTAACTCCTTTGAAATAAGAGGGGATACCTCAAAGAGTGACAGATCAGTATCAGTTTTCACACTGCTTGTCATACTTGTCAGTCATTTTTGCCCCAATGAAAGGGCGGCTTCAGGAAGTCCAGTTTTAGCATTTACAAGTGTACTGCATTCACAAAGAGTTCACTTCCTAGAGCCACCGTGGACACGAAAAAACTGTAACTTAGAGGAAGAAAACCTACGATTAAGACTTGTAACTGGATGAGACTCTTCTAGAAAAGGCAATTAATATATAGTGCCAAGGTTTCAGATGGTTTAAACACTCACAATTCTAGTAAAAGGCTTCAGTATTTAGACAGTCAAGAATCTGTATTTTAAAGGAATTGCACTGAAAGCAAAACCAAAATGGCATAGAAGAGATTGATATTTAAACCTGCCACCTCAAAGAACAACTAACCAAATTATTTTCCATTCAGTCAGGGAAGTGTAGCAAGTAACAATTGAACTTAAATCAGATCCTTCTGTCTAAGACATTGTTCTCATATGTGGTTTTAAGAACTCAAATGGCAGCACGTTAACCTTAATTATTCCTTGTTTAGCTTGCAGCATTTAAATAACACATCTGTTTTTATAGATACAACATCTTCATACGTCCTCCCCCGCCCCCAGCTTGGGAGGAAGGAGGGCATTTGTCTACTAATTTTGCTCTGTAAGTGGGAAATGTTATTCATCACAGAGAACATGGATGCAATTAAGTAACCACACTGAGAGCTGCTGTTCTGTTTCTTAAAGCACCAAGTTAACTTGAGCTGACTTTGTCCTCACCAAAGCAGGATGGTTCCTTTGTCGAGGCTGGTGAAGTTCAGCTGGAATGCCGAGCCCAGTCACGCTCACAGGACAGATGGAGTTGGGCAGAGAATCCAGGAGGAGAAAGGAATGATGAGCTTCTGACACAACAGGGCTGAGGAAGAGAAGGTCAGGGACCTGGGCATCTTCATCCTATGAAGAGAAGACTGAGGAGGCATTCTTACAACTGCATATCCATTTGAAGATAGGCACTAACGGGGCGTCACTCACACCATTTTGCCATGTCACACGCCAGGCCATGGTGGGGCTCTCCCCGTGGGGTCAGTGGGATTAATTTACATGAAGGGAATGTTTGCTTGGCTTGGCCTTGTGAAAGCTTGCTAAGCACAAAGGAGGATATGCAGGTTACCTAATTAGCCTGTGAATTCACATTATGGGGATTCTTGATAAACAGGGTAAGAAGCATCTCTTAGGAATAAGGTGAGTATTGGGCACTCATGTCCAGTCAGAGCAGGAAGAGTCAAGATTATAAGTTATGGTTGTTATTATTTCTACATGCTTTATTTCCTTTTAAAGGGTTTTTTTTTTCCCTTCTTCTTCTAAAGGGCTTTTTTAAAGTTCAGGAATTTAAAAATAACAACTGTGGTTAAAAGAAATTTCCCTCTTAGAATAGGAAGGTCATATGCATATTCTCAGGCCAGTTCTTTTTTCCCTCTCAGACATAAATTAATTTGGCTACAAACTAAAGGAAATGTAAAATTGGTCCTTGAAGATATCCAACACTTTCATTCCTAAGACCCCCGGCCAAACAAAGCAGGCTCATTAGACTTATCACAGAGTTAAAACTCATTGAAATCTTATATACCAGTTTTACTCAAATTGCATATGCAGGCTTTGTGGGGTTTGATACTATTCTTTAAAAATAAATGCCTCTTTTTCTCATTCAGCTGAATTGTTCTTCCCTAGAGACTTTCATTCCAAACTGTTAGCTACTGAAATGGCTGTTATTTCTATGGACTTCCAGGATATCGAGACATTACCTTCAATTAAATTACTGTTCTAAGAACCAAAGTTCCCTAGTTACAACAGAAACGGGATGCAGACTGATCATAAACAAACACAAGCACTTGTCCCTCCCCATGTCACACCTCAATCAACATGGACAGTGTTTTAGAGTCAATGTTAATACATGAAGTTTCAGGGATTTATCACTTCAAGGATTTCACTGTAAGCGAAGACAAACGACAATGCTGTTGCCACAGAGGACAATGGTAAACCTCCCGGAAAAGGCACTTCATGTGAAGAAAATGGGAACAAGCTTCTTGAAAAAAAATCCAGTTAAGAGAAAAAAATATAGTCAAGACAAAACAACCTTGAGTTCTTTAATGAGAAAACCAATTCTTCAAACATATGATCGCCTAGCACTGAAGAAGAATAAAAGAGAAGAGGATATAGCCAACAAATGGAACAATAATTCATGCTGTAGAGGAAGAACACTGATAGATAGGACAAGAAAAGTGGGAAGTTCTGAAGTATGTCCCCTGTGAAACTTGTGTGCAGTGTTCAGAGGAACACATAAAGAACAATACGAGACAGAAGACTCTCAGTGACCTTTATCTATCTTTTGTTTTGTTCAGATCTCTGAGGAGTTACGCTGCAATTCTAAAATCCCTCCGTTTGGCAAATCCTGTTCATTGGAGTACTTAAAATAGCTCTGTAATGTTTTGTGGCCTGGAGTCATTGATAACTGTTCTCGACTTTAATTCTCTTTAAATGTAGATTTTGCCAAGAATATTCACCAGCACAATAGAAAGCTATTAAACAAATTGCTTCAGGGGAAGTTACTTAAAATGCTGTGCTTGGCCTCAGGTAACCACAAGGTGCTGCACCGTCATGGCTACAGACTATTACATAACATTGGACTGTTTTCCTTCTTGGAGAGGCCCCAAGAAGCGGTAGTAGGCTACAGCTCTCTACCTAGAAACCTCATATGCTGGATAACGCGGACCACTCTGATCCTCTTGGATCCGGTATGTGTCATGCAGTGTAAAACCCTCCCCAGAATTTCAGCTGGATGCTGCACTCATTGGGGTCTGTTCCAGCTCCTGCAGGCTGAGGGGCATTTCCAACAGCTGCTGCACATCCCTGCAGCGTCGTGGTACTGCAGGTGCAGGGCAAAGACATGGTGCACCTCAGTCTCAGGGTACATGCAAGTGATATTTATATACTATTATATTTATATGTGATATAAATATGCTTATTCTTATATTTATGTACTACTACTATACTACTCCACTCTAGCTTTCTAAAAACACTGACAAGAGGTTTTGCAAATACTTGAAGTACCTTCTGCTCAAAGATAAAAAAGTAATATGTATTAATAATGCATGTCCTGTATCTTTACAATATCCTTGCCATGAGTTTGAAATAAGCAGAGGAATCCTGTGCAGTCACTGGAAAATCTTTGAGAACACATCCTCCAGGTCCTCCACTGTGCTCCTGGAACCCTGGTGTCAACAGCTTGTAGCCAGTGCGTAATTCAAAGAATAAAATCAAGCAACGCCCTTTCTGTTCAAAAAGTTGTAAAAGCCTGCCAGAAAAGCCTGATGTGCCTTCTGGATCACTGCTTTGCACAAGGAAGCAGTGCATCTCAGACATACTGCAAACCTGCCAGATAGTATAAAAAGTCACCAAACCTAAAACTGCTTCGCCCATTTTCAAACTCACAGCTGCTGAGCTATGTCGCACCAGTATTTTGTGGTACAATTAGACGTTTACATGTACAGAAGACAGTAAAACTTATGCAAGTCAGGAAGACTGAGAAAAACCTCTAAAAATTACAGTTAATTTTTCTCCTCTGCTCCACTCTGATGTATTTAATGGCATTAGTTTGTATTTAATCCATACTAATAGAGCAGAAAGCAGTTTACTGGTTGAGATAGACATGGATTGAATTAACTCACTTTATTTAGAAGCAAAATTAAAAATTAAAAAAAGAAATTAAATTAAAATTGCTATAAAATTCTGAGTTCTACCTTAGGTGCCTCAGGCCTGGTAGGATGTACACTACTTTCTACCTAACCTAACTCAATTCCACTCCACGCCCTATGCATATTTAAATGAAAACGTGTCTCATTCTCACTAGAATCTGAAAGCTTGCTGACATATGAACATGGACATATTCTCCACAGTTTCTTCCCTTCCTCAACTACACTTCTCATGTGGTCCTGTGCCCTTACACAAAGAAGGTGAGGATGAGAGGCCGGGGGGAAGAAGCCTCTAGCAAGTATTTTCTATTTCAAAAAGAAGAGGCTGTTTCCCTGGGAAAGTGAGGAACTTTTGGCTTCATCACATTTTCACAGATTGCTGTATTTGGAGGAAAACAGACCATTCTCATTAGAGATTCACCGTCTCAGGTTATCCAGCTGAATTTTAGTATAGCATTAAATACTACTTCTCTAGAAATGACGCATAGGGAAGAAAAGACATCGTGTGGTGCCATGCAAGTTTTCCCGGCAGGAGAACAGGCTTTCTGTATTACCCCCAAATGATAAAATGATAGGCAGTCACACAGGTTATTTCAAACCGCTGTTGATAAAATCTTTACATCTCTTTACATCTTTCTGCACCAGGGCTATGCCATAAAGCAGAAGGTATGTTCTGTCACGGGAAAATCCCCATCCCAAAATGACTATTCTTGCCCTTGGCAAGCTTTTCACTCAGTGTCGGATCCGACTATAATTTCTGTTCTCCTTCTCTAAAGAGAAGGCACTGGTAATCTTCGCAAAGGCAAACTTTCACCAACTTCCCTCCACAAACAACCCACAACACCCCCCCCAACACACAAATCCTAACAGTTTAATATTTTTAGAGGCACTTTTAAAATAGTTAATTAACTATTGTGGGTGTTAAAAAAAGTTCTTCTCTAAGGGGGGAGTGGGAGGTATCAATATCAGCATCTTGTTCTCAATACTTTTGTCAAGTGGTAATTTAGTGGGTAATTATTTGAATGGAAACTTTCTCTGTGCTGTTTCTTCTGCCCAGAGAAGTCAGTGTGCCAGTTTTGTAGTTCCTTTTTCATTAGAACATTATGGATCTTCCATAATGCTCTAATATAGGTCAACGTGAATCAGTCAAGTCAAGTGAACTGGCAGTTATCTCTCTATATATATGACTGTAACAAGAGAATAGGACAGAGGGTGTTAACTGCTGCTACCTTGGAACAGTTAACCCAGCCCGGAGTTTTACTGAGCCTGCCTTATGGATGTGGAGAATACAGCACAGCTTCAAAGTGTTCCACACCTGGCTGGTCTTTGCAATCTGCATGAATCCATGAGAAAGTAAAGTATATTTTGCAATGTTACTATTAAAGGTATTTTATGGTATAATGTATAAGGTATTATGCTATGATATATGACATTCAGACACTCCCAAATTTTGGCAAGGTTTCTGATTCACGTTTAGGAGTCATGTCCACAGGCATGAGCCACTCAAGCAACATAAGTGTGAACTTAGTATTTATACTTTTCTCTGTTAATTCTGCCAGCCCACAGCCCATGGCCGCTTTTCTGAGATCTACGAAGATCTAGAGACACAGAATGCTGATCCCTCCCAGAATGCTCCTTCCAGTGTCCTTTTACACTGACATTTATCTGAAACTCAACAGAGACTGTCTCACTAACAGTCTATCACTACGTTTTCCAGTACACTCAGACTGTTCCAGCCTTTGCTATTTGCAGCCTGAAATGACCATTTCAGGAGGTGAGCAAAGAAAGTCAAGACCACAGGGACATTTCCCCACTCTTGTCCCATGCCCGCCTTCCCGGCCACGCTGTCTGCAGTAACTATCATACATCTGCTCCCAAGCTGGAGAGTGTTTCTAGAGCAGCAAGTCCCCGTCATAAATCCTTATCACAATAGTGCAGGACAGGGAATGGTACAATGAGGGACCACCTCTTGTTCTTAATATCTATTACCTGTCTCACACCACCATCAGATACCTTACCCTGAAATATCTGTGATCTTAAGGTAAATCCTGAACAGGGCAAACAGGGCTCAGGAGTGTTTTGAGCAGTTCTCTGTTTGAATGATCTCCCACTCCTTAACTCCATAAAAGCATTACACAGTACTATGTTGCACTGGTATGGATCTGCTATAGCATTTCATTCTCCCACATGGTACAAGGGAATGGCTATGAAACACCACTCTCATAGGACTGGACTATGAAGCAGCAGGTGTACTGTTTGTATGGCAGACTTCTGTCTCAAAAATCCACCAAGCTGTTGGCTGATGTCAATACTGACTATTCGGGCACTGAAAAGATGTTTCAGGGAAAGAGATTTGCCTTTCAGGAACTTTGCATTTACTAGTTGCTCAAGTCACTAATTACAGAAGTTACCAGTTACTCAAGACTCCAGCCACCAAGAGCTACACTCTGGCGTGTCAAAATCCCATTGCCAGTAAGGTTCAGAGAGATCAGATGGCTCAGGAAACAGAACCATGATGTTACAGGAACTGAAGGAAAACACAGCAGCTCGGTCTGTAAGTGTGGCACCGCCGACCCATGCACAATCCACAGGGCTTTTGACAAAATTCAAAACACATTGCAAAACTTTTCCATTGGAGTATGCCAACGCGGCAGTGGCAATGAAGTGTACTCAGCACTGACACTGATGCCATGCAAGTCAACCAGTGGAACTGAACTGCAGCCGACCAACAATTCGATTACATCACTGAGGACACAGATGAATGAGGACGCAATGTACAGTTTATCTTTTCTCTGGAGACTTCAAGTGCAAATGAGATCACTGATTACATCCAGACTGGAGACACTGAGGCAGAAGTACAGTGCAAACATCTGTAGACTAAAGAGCTCCAGGCAAAAAATTTCTGTATCTGACACTGGGGTTCATCACCCAAAATCGTATTTGGTAGGCAAATGATGCAGCGTGCCAGATGACCTGATGCACATGCTTAGACTAGGTTTTACAGAGAGCTGCTTTTCTGTGTTTTGAACTATTTTGTTTTTAAGACTACAAATTCTTTAAGGAAGAAATGTTTACCTACAGGTATTTCATTTATAGACTTAGTATAAGAAGTCATTGTCATTATGCCCATTACAAGGAAGGAGAAAAGGAATAAGAGAGAAGTGACTTGATATTTCCCCAACCAGATAGCAACAATGCCAGGAACAGAACCTGGTCATCTGCTTTGCTGACCAGGTCCCAGTGCCTGCCTGGTGTGGAACTGCAAAGGACCAGAAGTAGAGACACTACAGCTACAAGTAAGAACAGATAACTGGAGGTTTAGTAAGAGCACAAACCTGCCAGAGCCACACACTATTTTTTTAAGCCTAAATTTCTTTCCATGCAGGGATAGAAAACCAAACTACCACCTACAGATCAAATAAGCTTGATTTCACCACGTTATGACTACATCATCACTTTATGTGACAATTTAATGTGACACATTACAGAAGTTTCACACAAGTAAGGGCTTCTCAGTTGTATCCGAGTGCCAATTGCCTTTGTGTGCATCTATTACTTCGCAGTGAAGCATCTTTCTGCAGCACCTCTTAGAAGACTGATGGGGAGAAGAATCCTAGCTAAAAATTAGGTAACACTGAATTCCAAATACTATGCAAAATAAAGTTTCGTGCACATGGTAACTGGCTACTAGCTTTGGAAAATACTGGGGAAGTATATGAACCATTCTGAAACAAAGCAGAAGAGACCGGTAGGAGATCAATATTACGTGAGATGAAGAAGAGAATTGAGAGAAAAGAAAAACACTGTTCAGGGAGCAATAACGAAAATAATTATCTTGAAAAATCTTCATTTTTTCTTTTTAATCTGGTCTTTTGCTCCAAAACCTAAAGCTCAGAAGAGCAACATGGTCTAAGTGCAATTCAAGGATGCTTTGTTTTCTGCAAAATTGTCTTGCCCATATAATTTTAAAAGCCTTTTTTTTTTTTTTTTTAAATAGCCAACAGCAATTACCAATTGCCTAAGTCACAGAGATTTACGCAGCAAGAAGATACCAACTACAACTTCCTCCATGTACTGTTTCCTCTATAACTCCTGGGAAGCAGAAAGTCCAAGTACAGCAGGAGTGGTACAGAAAACCGTAACAATGGAAACAATCCCTCCTCACAGAGTATTTCAGAGAGCCATGTCCAGCTCTGAGCAGAGGATGGTATTCCAATACCCAGCCCAGAGCCTGTTACTGACACACCTCCTGTGCATCCCCGCACAGCTGAGGGCTGGGTCACAGACTGAGTGCCACACAAGCACTTCCAGGGCATAATTCCTGTTTTAGGAGTGCCCGTTCTTACAGGGTTTAGAGCTACCAGTCCCAAGGTCACCTGAGTTCACCATTTGGGCCACCAAGCCCCAGCGATTACACTCCACGCAAGTGGTTCTGCTGACACCAGCAGAGCCATTTGCACAACTGATTTAATCAAAGACAGATCAAAAAGGAAGAAACATTCAAATTAAGAACCTGTAAAACAAGTTATATAGAGACACCCAATGTAAAGCTTTATGCTGAAAAATTCATAATTCAGAAACATAACGTAGTGGGATTTGCAACCGAAGGGAACTGAGCGATGCTTTTGCCCTGATACAAAGCTCCTGGCTGTTTCCAGCTATGAAATGGGGGCGGGGGGAGCAGAGGGAGAAGACAGGTTTTAAAACTCAGTCACAAATATTTATGTAAAATGTGTTAGTGAGCTACACAGGAGTTTTGCCTATCCCAGACACCCAGAGAACAATGCAGGAAATTCCATATTCCACTGAGGGAGGATAAAACATTTCAGTAATTTTTTTTCCCTTTCTCCCCTTTCTGCTGTAGAGGCAGCTGTGTGAACCTCCTCATTGTAATCTTAGAGGAAATGTCAGGGAGAAAACGGCAATTGACAAGGAAGGAGATGGTGAACTCTTCTCTTATCAAACTGATGTTACATACATGTATGTGTCGGTAAAAATAAATTAAATTCAAATAATAAAAAATGCAGACATTCGCCAAGCTCCGGCCCTGCCAGCAGAGCAGGCAGCACGTTCCCAGTGCCTGCCCTCCTCGGGACACCAATAGCTGGAGCGAGTGCCACCGCTGCACTGAGACACCAGGGTCCTGTAAAAGGAACTGCTCGGAAAAAAAGGATTAAGGGATTTAATTCCATGATTCTTCCCCTGGACTGATTTTCAAAGATAATGCTCTCGCTTTTCATTCTTTAGAATATAAGGGCAGGCTCTTTTTTTCTTAACATAACAGTTTTCCTATATTTTGCCTTCTAGCAAATCATTTTATCTCTTGTACAACAAAATGCATTGTATTGGAAATTTAAATGGCATCATATGATGTGTCCAATCAATCAGTCCTTTTTCCATTAGTCAACTTGTCTAAATATTGAAAAGTTGAGCACTGGAAGGCTTTTCTATATTCTGCAAACCAAAAAAGGTTTGAGATAAATTTCTTCATAAGCTACACCAAAAGAAAGTATTCCCAAAAGCAGTATCTACTAGACTAATTTCAGAAATACACTTCATAACACCTGCCGAATTATAAGCATTTTTTGTATTATTACTTACATATTTTTACTACTGATTGCCTTCAAGATAAACACAAAGAAACAAACAACTTTATTTCTTCATTTCGTTTTGATAAAAATAATGAAAATGTAACTTAAGCACACTTAAGGAACAATGAAGCCATTGAGAATGTTCAGTAGATGTATATGTGACATAGGAAGCGTAGTTAAAACTTTTCACAATGCTTTCATATTTCAACAAGCAGTTACACTTGTAAAAATAACAGCAAATTTTCGAAAAAGCCACCAGAGACTATTACATACAAAAAAAAATTAGTAATAAAACAGTAGACTGAGCCCTTAAAATGACACAGTTCAATTTGAGTAAAAAAACCACCCAACCCTACTAATTTAGATTAAATAACAGAAGAGTTACGGTAGCTTCTGCTTTCAAAACACCAAGAAACACACACTCTCTCTGAAGCAGTAAATACTTTGCCAGGTGTATCCTGCAGCCTTCACTAACATGTAATCACATATTATCTTCACAGAATATTCTAGCGTAGTCAATGGCATTCTGAGGGGTCAAAGGACTCAGGAAGGGCACGTGTAAATTATCTGATCCTTTGGAGGTGGGGAAAGGCCCTTGGAGTGTTAACAGCAGTCTTCATAGGAAATTTTATTGTTAATTTCAATAATAAATTGGGTTGTTAATTTCAATAATTTCAGTAAGTAATCAGATACAATTCAGCAATACTTCTCCATTGTGTGTATCAAGAAATTGCAAATGTTAATCAACACAGACAGTCAAAGCCCTTGCTGGACAGACTCATTTCAAAAGACATGTCCCTTGTGCCAGAGACTGGGAGAAATTTATTAAATAAACAACAGAACGTAACATAATTTTCAGAAAAGTCTTAAATGAAACAAAGATCCTTCCGAATTCTGATCTCGCAACTATGACATTTTCTTAATGGTAATGAGAATTATTTCAAGATCTAAAAAATATCCGATAACAATCAAGCTAGTGCTTTAGCAAGCACTTAAAAATTCCATGTTTTGTATTTCTAATCACATTGTCACCTGTTACATATACTAAAAATCTGTATTTGTATATTCATGTGTATTTTACTCAATACATTATTTCACTTCCTCATTTCATTGCACTGATGTTTATGTCTACATATACAAAAAAACCCCAAACCCCGCTCCCAGCTTAAATTTTTTGACTGTATAACTTAGCCTATTATCCCCGTCAATATTTACAGCATAATAAAAACATGCATATTAAAAAAGAACACTGCTGCAGCTCACTCAGCAATGTTATAAAAAATACAAACCTTCAGATACTTCTGATATACTAATACTTCCATACAAAGTGTTTAGATTTTATTCCACCTGCCTTTTCTATCACAAAATTTTCAAAATGAAGGAATAAACACAGATCGAGCCTGCTGCTTGCAATATAAAAGCTGATTACTGGGCAGAACTCAAGAGAAAAGGAATTTATTCGTGCTGGAAGCATTAAAAGCAATTCAGACTTTCTGGATTACATCACTGGAAGCAGTATGTCATTTGTTCCAATTGATGCCATTTGCTCACGGAAAGCCAGTATTTTACAAAGCACCTTAGCATATTTATACTTTCCTTCTTCCTGACACTGTGATCACTCACTTCCAGCTGACACATGGAACACGTGGGGAAGGCAAAGCAGAGGAATTGTCTGACAAATGTATTTTACTGCAACCAAACTAATCGTAACAGATGCAATGCTGTATCAAACAGAGTTTTAAGCATCCCCTTGTAACTGAAAACGTCAAAAGAATTCCCCCCATTCTGGTCATACAATGACCTTGGATAACTTAGATCTGTTCTTGTGGGATTTGGAACTCTTTTCCCAAATGAATGTGAGATGAGGTAATGCCATTGAAATGGGGCTGAGCACTGAAACATTACATGCAGAACTGAAAATTCTTGGCCCCAGTTCTAACCTTGCAATTACAGTTAACTGGGTCAATGGGATTTCTCAACTTCCACTTCTGGTTTCTTCACTTCTACATTTCAAGAGTGCCAGTTCCATATGGATAATAAACTAATAGATGGTATTTCAAATTAACACCACAAAAGCATTAGCCTGCAAGGAGTACAGATTTGTGCTGCTCACCCACACCATGAACTGCAAGATGAGACTCTGCTGTGTCTGCTGAGTGAGGGCAAGGCCAAGCCCTGGCTGTGTCACCGCAGCAAGAACACGGCCACCCAACTGCAGGGGAGGGTTTTAATTATCAAGGGACACTCTTTTTTTAAAGTACTTCAACAATAGGCTCTGTCTGAAGCACAGGATAATCACATTTTTAAATTGACTCTGAGGTCAATTAAAATCAAGCAACTTCATTCCATGTCCTTAAAACTGAATAAAGTTGTGAAAAAATATGTTCTATATGATCTGAGCTGAGAGAAAGAAGAACATGCATTTTAAAATCTCTGGAATAGCAGCAGCATAATCAATGCAAGTTGATTGTTAATTAATACATGCAGAAGCTGAGCGTGTGTTAAGTGAAACAGAGGGAGTTTGGTACCTGTCTCAACCTATTTACCCAACAAATGCATCGTGCTAAGCTTCTGAAACCTCCTAACACTGAGCTCTCAGTAAGCGAGAATTCACCAGGGCATAAGCTTGTGACGTACCAATAAAACATCCATAAACAACTCACAGAGCTCTACAGATATCCATACCTATATAGATACAATGAGGTAAGTTTCCTACTGTTTTGTTTTTTTTTGCAGAAAGCAATATAGAAAAATCACCAGCCAACTAGTAGAAGGCTAGACATGCAGACTGAGGTTTAAACAAATTGCTGAGTCTTTGGTTCACCTCTGGCAGAGTTCTTTTAATTTTAAATGCATAGCACTTGTTTTTAAAATACCCATGTCAAAATAAAATAAAAGACAGATTCAAAGAGAAAACAGAATCATAGAATCAATGATGTTCCCCCTTACCTTCTTCATCTTGATGGGTCACTGGTAATTTTTTGTCTATGCCTCAAATCCTGTTCACTATTTTAAAATGAAACTGTGGAATGGCCTGTCTGGCAACAGCATAAATCACCAGTGCACTATAAATAACTGCATATGCACACCCCATGAAAAGGCACATACTCATGGTTTCAATCCTGTGTCTTCTTTAATAAGAACAAAAGTTTGAGGCAAAGAACACCCTAAAGTATGCAGAACAACACCATAAACTATGCAGAACAAGGACAGTGCTGCAGATGCTCCCTAAGCTGCAGATGGTACTAAATCAGATTTTAAGATAAAGATGAAAATTAAACCTCCTAAATTCACTCCTCCTTGTTCCTTTTCTGGGAACACACACATGCACACCCACCGCACACATCACCAAGGAAAAAGCAATATCAAATACGTTCACAGCATATAAGTTATTTGCAATTTCTCGCTCTGGGTGACCAAATGTTAACGAAGACCCGTGCAGGGAGAACCAGCTTTAAGGTTTTACTTCTTTTCTGAACTGGACATAAGCTGACAGCCCCAATTACAATTAATACTTCTCCACTTTGCTGTAGTGATTTTTTTCAGCAGGACATCAGAATTCATAATTCTTCTTACCATATGACTACCAGAACATCAGAAGTTTTGCAGACAAACACTAGTGTAAATACACTCAGATATAAGCTTTCTGTAAAGCTTCCACAGAACGCGGTGTTTGCAGCAACGCAGTGAAGTCTTTTGGAGCCCGAGGCTGTGTCTAGAAGGCAGGACGGGCAGGACAGGCGGGCTCTGGGCCATCCCTCCCCTCAGCTCACCCCTGGCTCACACCTGTGTCACCCCGGATCACTCCCTGAATCACACCTGTCTTACCCCTGTCTCAGCTCTGGATCCCCCGTGTCTCACCCCTGGATCACCCCTAGATCAGCCCCTGGATCCCCCCTGTCTCAGCCCTAGATCACACCTGTCTCACACTTTTCTCACCCCTGCATCACCCCTAGATCAGCCCCTGGATCCCCCCTGTCTCAGCCCTAGATCACACCTGTCTCACACTTTTCTCACCCCTGCATCACCCCTAGATCAGCCCCTGGATCCCCCCTGTCTCAGCCCTAGATCACACCTGTCTCACACTTTTCTCACCCCTGCATCACCCCTAGATCAGCCCCTGGATCCCCCCTGTCTCAGCCCTAGATCACACCTGTCTCACACTTTTCTCAGCCCTGGATTCCCCTGGTTCCCCCCCGGATCCCCGGCGCGCTCCAGCCTTGCCCGCGGGCCTTGTCTTCCCTGTGCCGCCACCTGCCGGCCGCGCCTGGCCCTGCAGCGCCCGCTCCCGCAGGAACTCCGCTTCCCGCAGGAACCTCGGCTCCCGCATCCTGCCCAACCCACTGCGGACGGCCTGCACTTAGAGGTCAACATGACTTTGCTTGGCCTGGAAAAACTGTGCTTCAAAATGCTGCCCATGGCCATATGGCATTTCACAGCTGTATCTTTTTTTTACATTACAATTTTTTTCCAGATCCTTGAGACTGCAAAAACATTTTCCAGCACTAGTAAAACTTTCTGAATCTCTTATTCATTCTTGTCAAAGAACACTGTGTCTTGAAGTTTATATGCAACCACTTCCACATGAAGTTTTTCTGCATTTCCTGATAAAACTCAGAAGGGCAGTAGAATGTTATCCCATGACCTAAGAGAATAATAAATAAAATGCACCATAACTTAGTTCAAAGCAAGCTTAGTAAGCTGCACAGTATGCAATATTTTTACACAAACTAGTTTTTAATTAACAATTTACTTTAACGCTACATTCTACTTTAAGGGCTTCTCTACCCCAAAAACGTGGTGAGATGGACAGCCTGCCTGGAGTGCATCTACACCAAAACACACAGCATGCGCAACAACCAGGAGGAGCTGGAAGTCAATGTGCAGCAGGAATACTGTGACAGAGTTGCCCTCACAGAGACGTGGTGGGATGACTGGCACACCAGGAGGGCTGCAGGGGGTGGCTACAAACTCTTCAGGAAGTTCAGGCAAGGAATGAGAGGCGGTGGGTGTTTGGGAGTATGGATTGTCGGGAGCTTAGTGATGGCAACGACAGAGGTGACTGTTTATGGTTTTATAAGGCAATGCCAACAAGGCAGGTATCCTGGTGGGAGTCTGCTACAGACCGCCCAACCAGGAGAAAGAGATGGATGAAATATTCTATTCTATTATAATATTAGAATTAGAATTAGAACATTCTCTGGGAGAAGTCTCATGATTGCTACCCGTTGTTCTCGTTGGGACCTTCACCCTACCAGATGCTGAAAACAACACAGAGGGCAACAGTCCAGGAGGTTCCTGGAGTTCTCAATTCTCAGAGAAGCAAGGAAAGAGATCAGCAGAACTGTCACCTGGGACTGCTGGAGGGCAGATTTTGGCCCACTTCAGAGATGGGCCGACAGACTCCCTGGGTAGGCAGTCCTGAAGGAAAAAGGAGTCCAGGAAGGCTGGACACTTTTCATGTAGGAAATCCTAAAGCAGGCTGTCCCCATGTGCCCACAGACAAGCTGGCAGTGAAGACCAGCCTGGCTAATAGGGAGTTTTGTCTGGAACTCAAGGTGCAAGAAGAAAATTTACGGCCTTTGGAAGAAGGGACAGGCAGCTCAGGAGAACTGCAAGGATACCGTGAGGTCGTGCAGGGAGAAAATTAGAGTGCTCAAAGCCCAGCTAGAACTCAATCTTATTCCCACAGACAACAAAACACTGTTTCTATTAATGCATTAGCAACAAAAGGAGGGCCAAGGAGAATCTTCATCCTTTAGTGTCCTATAGTGACAAAGAATGAGGAAAATGTCGTTTCTGCCTCAGAATGGTAAGACCAGTTGTTCTCTGGGTACCCAGCCCCCTGAGCTGGAAGAACGGACAGGGAGCAGAATGAAGCCCAAATAATCCAGAGGGAAATATTTGGTCAGTGACCTGCTGCACAAGTCCATGGGGCCAGGTGGGATCCACGCAAGGGTACTGAGGGAGCTGGTGGCAGTGCTCATGGAGCCGCTTTCCATCATTTCCCAGCAGTGCTGGCTCACCGGGGAGGTCCCAGGTAGAGGGAAGTTGGCCAGTGGGACACTCCTCTCTAAGAAGGGCTGGAAGGAGGATCCAGGGAACTACAGGCCTGTCAGCCTGACCCCAGTGCTGGGAAAGGTCACGGAGCAGATGCTCTTGAGTGCCATCATGCAATACATGCGGGACAACCAGGGCATCAGCCCAGCCAGCCAGGGTTTCTGACAGGCAGGTCCTGCTTGACCCACCTGATCTCCTAGGACAGAGTGACCCCCTCAGCGGATGAGGGAAGGCTGTGGATGTGTCTGCCTGGACTTTAGTAAAGCCTTCGACACTGTTTCCCACAGCATTTTCCTCATGGCTTGGACAGGGGCAGTCGCTGTTCGCTGGGTGAAAGACTGGCTGGACGTCTGGGCCCAGAGAGCGGTGGGGAATGGAGCTACCTCCAGCTGGGGCTGGATTACACTGACGGAGCTCTTTAAGGAGCATGTATTTATTTAGCTTTCATTTTGCTTTTTCATTGGCAGGGCTGTTCTGTAGCAACAAGACTGAAAGTATGAAGACATTAACTTACTTTTTTCAAAGCACAGGTGCACATAAATGAACTGCCGTGCCTTGTGCTGCGAAAATACTCTTGCAGTTTTAAGGTGTTAAACTAGTCCCTGCACAGTCTCACTGCTCTGGCTAAGCATATGAGAAACTGAGTTCTCTAATACTTCACAGACCACAGACAGACACTGGGAATTAACCTGTAATTTCATCCTTTTTTGAGTTGTGAGGCTGACAGATTTTGCTGACAGACCATCTTCAAATCACTGACTGACCTGAAGAAACAAATAAAGTGGAAATTAAAACCCACCAGAAAGCCTGTTAGTCCAATTTCTTTATCAGCACCAATGAATATGTTTTACTCCCATCTTACAGTTTGTGAAAACTTTGTATGCACAAAATACATATTTTCATGTATCTGTTCACAAACCTCTGGCATACTGGAATACTCTCAAGTCATGAACAAAATTTGTCTTGTAGGAGAAAGTGAACAGGACTAATGGTATGGACAGGCAGTCAATGCTGGAGAAGCAGAAGGAAAAAAAACCATGAAACAAAACCCTCAAAACTGCAGTGGAGTTGTGAGGTACACTAAGAGCAAGACATAATTTTCAAGAGCACTTTAGCAGCAACAAGATTTGAACAATATCCTCTTTGAAATGCTAGTGCAGAACAGCTGGTTTTGATGCACGGGAGCCAGGATAGAGCCAAGCAAAGGATGCAAAGTTCAGACACAGCACTTCGTGAGGAGTCTAGATCCCAACTCACAGCAGAATCATGACTGCATCCTCAGGTATGTGATCAGATTTTAGGGAAAAGAATTGAAAGAGGGATCGCTGAATGTTTCGTCGTGTTCAGTGACTGTGCACTCCTGCAAACTCATCCTGCTGCATTAGTGTTTCAGTCCTTCAGCAAATGCTTTACAAAGCAGATGTCTCTAAAGAAAGTCAGGTAAGGATTCCATCAAATTCCCACGGCTCCAGAACAAACACGTTAAAAGGGGTATGATAATAAAATCAAGAAGGACTTGGAAAACATTATTTTCAGTGCATTTACAGTCTCAGAAACTAGTTATTTAATACAGTACTTTTAAATTTGCTTTGATGTTCGCCTGTTCTACTTTTCAGAATTGTAATAATCTATGGGACTAAAATAAGAAAGCATCTTTTTCCCCCCCCTTTTTAAACATAAATCAAACAATAGATGCAGGAGAAGCTTACGCAACATGCAGCCACCTGAACACCAAAGCAAATCAGTAACTTGTATGATTATCAAGAGAAAAACATCATATTGACTTCATGGATAATTAAGCTCAAGAGTCCTTGACTCTGACATAGGATTTCTTCTTAAAGACTTCATAAAATACATAATAGTCCAATACTGTATTTGGATCATGTAACTTACCCTGACAGCATTCTGAACCACCTTTCAAGAGAAACTACTCTTGTTTTGAAGGCAAACATGGCAAAATACTGAAGGTGTGGAAATATGAAACATGCACACGTAAGCATGAACAAACACAAAGAAATGAACAGGGACACACAGCCTTTTCCATACTTCAGGCAGTAAGATTATTGTGAGCTACTCCAGCAGCAAGAGTTTTGTAGGTGCCAACATGTGATTAACACACGCGCATCCCACTATACTTCAAAATTCCCCATGCCCAGTACTGAGACAAGCAGCTTTTTAAACTGGAGCAGAGTTTATGCAGACCAGATGCAACCATAAAAATACAAACCACTTGAACCTTAATAAAATACACAGTAATGGAAAAGTTGTAAAACAGATACTAAACCCATAAAATATTAACAAGCTTAATCAAAATGAACCAGGGTCAAAACCACTAAGTCCAGCCATCATTTACAGAAAGACAACAAACACCAGATGTATTCTGATTTAGGGCAAGAGGAGGAGAAAAAACCTCCAAACCTATTTTCAGCATTGTAGCTATCTACAAGATAAAATACACAGAGCATTTAATATTTCACTGACTTGAAAAGTTACAGGTCTGTTACTAAAACTCACTCGGTCACAACTCATAATCTATTCTGTAAAAGAGAGCTCTGGTATGTGTCAATAATATACAAAATGAGGACAGTTGGCATTTCTCTCCCCTCGATCCCTTCTTTAATGCTCTTTTCTGAAGAACTTTGCAAAACTCTTCTGAAAAGTAACTCCACTTTAATGCAAATCTATAAAATCCTAAATTTTTTTTTAAGACACGGGTCCTTATCATTTAGTATTTCTTACATGTGCACAAGGTTACGTTTTTGTACCTGAGGTAACATCTATGTGAAAAATGTCTGAAAATGAAGTAACATATATTTTTGTGTATACAGATATATAACATATCTATATATAAAAAACATATACAACTATGCAAATGTGACAAACCAAGAAAATGCCTCCAATATTCCTCCTGAAAATGATCTGCCACATCTAAACATTTTACCTTAGTATTCTCCTTTTTGGAGGAATGCAGTTCCCTGTTTACCAAACTTTCTGAACCACTTCAGTTCCTTCAAGGCAAATACTACATTCCTTACTATGGTTTAATATTGGTATGATACTGCGATTGCAAATACCGTGGTTTTATAAAATACAGTTTATTAACCATTATTCTACAGAGCAATTGTAGTAATCGACTCTATACTGATTTTGAAAACAGAAGAAAAGATATTTTTGCAGTTATAGATTATCAAGTTAAAGATTCACTTCTCTGAGCTGATTGCTGTGCTTGCACAGATCCAGGCAAGTTAGCAGACCTTCATGCACGTGTGGATCAAAACCTCTATTTCTTTGAAATCCAAGCATTTAAAAAGCCTAAAAATTTATACAGCGAACTTGAAAACATTGGTTGCCAATTCCTTTGTTTCTGGTTTGGGTTTTTTTATAAGTCTTTGCAAGCATTTTCCTGGGTGGGGAACACTTGATTTTTTTTTTCTTCCCTTCTGCAATAAAAGTGAAGATCTGTGGCTCAGTAACTGTAGCTTCAGGAAAAACACCAAGTATCATGAGACAGACATGAAAATCACAAAGAACTGGCAAGAATTTCCTGGTGCAGGATTGAAGTGTGAGACTGCCAAAGGAACTGAATTACCTAGCAGCCAAGTGGCTCATGCAGTTTTCTAAAAGCAAACAGAATTGCATTCCAGATCATCACATAAAATGAATGATGTGGGGAGGTTTTGGCTACTCGGGCAGGGGGGAGAAAAAATTAAGGATTAATAGCGTGGAGCATTGCCATGAATTTTCCCAGGAGACTGTGGGATTCTCACTCATTAGAAGTTTTTATGAATAGGTTAGACAGGCATCTATTGGGAATGAAGTAAGTACGGTTTATCCTCTCCCCAGGCAAAGGAGTGGCCAACATAACATCTGGGGGGCTCTTTGAATCCTACTTTCTGTGATTCTATACTCTGCAAATGGAGAATGGAAAAACACTTTTCAAACAGTATTCAAGTCTTGCTGCAGTGCTTTGAAAAGGAGAGCAGGGCACTGAAAGCTTGGAAGGTTCAAGCTGGATGTTCTTTACTTGATACTGCTATTCTCTAGCTCAG
This sequence comes from Mohoua ochrocephala, assembly GCA_013398855.1. Lineage (NCBI taxonomy): Eukaryota > Metazoa > Chordata > Aves > Passeriformes > Acanthizidae > Mohoua > Mohoua ochrocephala. The sequence continues at coordinate 129,227 of VZTA01018451.1, read as the reverse complement.
TGAACATTATTTCATGCATTGCTTGAGAAATCTCCAAATACAACCACTGCTGACAGATTTAAAATTTTCCTACTCTGAATTCCCTGGAAGTGACAGTCTTTTTTTTTTTTTTTTTTTTTTTTTTTTTTTTTTTTTTTTTTTTTTTTTTTTTTATTTTTCCTTTTCCCTGGAAAGGAAATTCTTTTATTCTCTTTAAGGATACACAGAGGCAAGCACATATTTCAAAATAGTGTATCAACCCTGCCCTGATATGTTCCCCACCAGATATCACCCCGTAAATCTCCTCAAACAAATTGTTACAGTCAGGTAACACTCCTCACAAACACTGATCTTTAATGATCGCTCTAAGTAATCACATCTTGAACTGAGTGGCTATACACCGTCACTTGATATTTAAGGTATCAATCCTAATTGTATTTACGTGCACACACATGTGTGTATGTATGGGAAAATCCTCTCTGGGGAGAAAGAGAGATTATAGTAAATGTGCCTAACCTCATAGCAAAGTGAGGGGATCCACCCAGGAGAGGCGCTTCCTCGCTGGAACTGATGGAGCTGTAGTCATTTACACGACGGCTGACCCTGACCTTGATTCTGACCTATCTTTCTGGAAATTGTTCCTTTATGCCCGGTCACCCCCTGTTTAGTGAGAACAAAACCCAAGCTCACGTGCAGACTCAGAGGTGGCGTGGAACAGCTCAGGCTCATACAGCACAGAGCAGAGTGGAGAGAGCTGGCTGCCAGGGGTTTCTCCAGGGCCATTGCCAAACTCCAGTGGTATTTTAGAGGCCTTGAAGTAGCCAAAGCTTAACCCGCTGTGAAACACTGAATGTGAAAACAAAAGGGCCAAACTTCTCCCAGAATCCAGTCCTGGGAAGCAGCTCAGAACCTGAGTGAATGGATGCATGGCTACACAAAGCATCCAAAGGCTCCCATCTCGCCAGGTGCAGCTGCACGGGGAACAGAGGCATGAGCCCTGCTCTCCCTTCTCCCATGGGCACAGCACGTCATCCCTTGGACGGGCCACAGCTTGGCCTCACGGTCCTCAGCCAGAGATGGCCACAGCCCTTGCCACCGTGGCACCCAGGGGCAGCACTGCCAGAGTCACCTCCAGACCGGACGCACCCGGCAGTCCGGAGTAAAAGCAACATCCGAACAAGTTACAATCTATTACCCTGACATTTCTTCTTTGAGATTTTAAATCCGATTTAAACTTGCAGTCGAGAACGTATACACTGCACCTGTCTCATACGGTTTCCTTTGTTTTCTTAAGTAACTACATAGTCAAGCACTAGGAGACATATCCTGAGCTGCAGAAAACTGAGGAATGGCACCACACACCAGTGAACCACCAGCCATCGGCATTTTCTAAACTTCACTCTGCATTTCAACAACATTCTCTGCACACCTGAATTCAAGAACATCTTCAGGCAATCTGCAGATATTGTTTGAGAGGGGGAAAAAAAAAGTTTTCTTTGTAACATTTCACTGCATTGTGAATGTTGCTAAATTCTTATACTAAAAAAAGGGAAAAAACCCTCTCAGTTCACCTTCTGTACACCACCAATTAATTTCTGTATTTTTTATTAAGTCTGTCCTTATTTATGTCCTACCTCATATAAATAATCTCTTTCATTCCTATATATCTTCATTTAGGAGCTTCTCTGCACTTTCAATTAATTATTATGTTTAAAATGAGAGTGTTCTTTTTCTAGGTAACTTTCATGACAAAGTATCTACTATGACAGAGTATATCACATATGACTCAAATTAAGGACAGAAAAACATTAGAGTATTTCTTAAATCCTTATGAAAATAAAAAAAAAGGTTGCCTTTCTTGTTTCCACCTCAGCCCCAACTCTATTGCTGTTTTCCGTAGCAGTGTTTGGGAATAATCTCATCATTTCTCAAGTCCTGTTGCACCTGCCTCCCCCCTCTCTCAAAGCTCTCCAGTTAGGAACCTACTTGGAGAACTTCTAGATTGCATTTTTTTACATGCACTTTTAAACTTATTTCCCAGGCTTTGCCAGCTAATTGGTTTAACAAAATGATTTGTCACCTCATATTTCAAAGGTAGAGCCTGTCATGCAGGAACCCATCCTACTTTTCATGTTCATCATCTGCACTAAAGATGTCAAACACAAATAGTTTTCAAATCTGCAAACCTTTAGGAATTAGTTTTCTGCCTGGTGTATTAGAAGACAATAGGCAACTTGGTCATCTTTTCACATAGTATTCTTTTTTTATTAGGAATTTAATTTAGACTTGCAAACTAAAAATCTTTGTATTTCTTCCAACTATAGAGCTGCTGCTGGAAAACTTTGAAAAAATTCACTCCTACTTTGAAGTTTAAAATCGGCTTTTAAGAATCCTGAATATGATTTTTTATTAATGGTAATAACCAAACTACTCATGTGCAGAAGTATGTTCTAAAATGCAGATGTGGGCACGTAAATCTGTAAGGCAATGTGCACCACCCCTTTATTGCGACTTACAACACAGCTGCTGTAATTAAAATAATTACTAATTCTTCCATAAAGTTATCTTAATCTGTACTGGTTCCTTCTGTATATAAAAGAAGGCCAGTGACCTAACAACCACCTTCAAACGGTTTGATTAAATGTAGAAAACTTCAATGTAGCATCATCAAAATAACTTTTTTCTTTGAGAAAAGATCCCATGACTAGGGGAGAAAAAGAATTTATTTCCTATAGTTAAAACACAACTGCTTTTCAGCTGGGTTGTCTATTAAAAATACACTGTTTCCAGACACATATTAATTATGTTAGAATTAATCTGAGGCAAATACAGTCTTCAAAACAGTACTTCTAGATCTATAACAGAATAACAAGAAGAATTTAGTTTCATTTCTCCTTAAAATAACCCATTAATTTCATACAGTCAATATAAAACTCCGCAGTCTAAATGTATTTCCTTTATAAAGTCAATGCTCCCATATGAGCCACAGACAGGGACACATTTATAAATCCTTCAGGACCTCTTTTTACAACATTTTTACTTTTTGTTCACGTAGCTGACATTACCCATTTAGCTTCGTTTTAAGCACTATTTCTTTCATACAGGCTTGTGAGTTGCTGGGCAAAAGATCCTTCTGGTTCTGAAGGAGAGTCAACTTAAAAGCAGATATTCCTCACAGTTTCCCTCTTGCCAAGAGTCATTAAACACACATAACCCGTGTCTCTGGACAGCGAAACAGGAATGGGACAGAAAGCACTGGTCATAGTCAGTGTCATGGAATCAGTAAGAGCACAAGGAAATCCCAATGACTGTCCATACAACCACCACAATACAAACCCACTTCTATCTGCAGCTGATTTAAGAGCAGTCGTTAGATTTGCAGTTTTTTCCACCTCAACTCATGTAAAAATGGTGGCTTATAAGACAGCAAGAAATACTGACCATTTAAAACATGCAGTGCAACATACAGCATGGTCCTTCCATAGGCTTCCCTGAATCTTGATGCCACCACTCGCTCTATGGATTACGCTCTGAACAAGTTGAAGGGGTGCTTTGCCAGGAGCAGAGCTGATAGTGCAGACACTAGAAAGTCAGCACAACAGGCTGCCTTAATCAGGAGCAAAAGAGATTGAGACAGGAAGGATCCTCTCATTTCTGGCCCCTTTTATAGTGCTGCTGAGACACTTCCTGGTCTTGTCTTCCTGGGATAATTGAAAGTAAGGAATGATTACCATTGCTGTTCTACAAATAAAAGAGTGGTTATGGGGGCTATATTTTAAAGGTATTTAGGTGCCTAAGGATGCAGATAGGCACCTACTGGTATTTTAGCTCCTAACCTAATTAGCAGATTTAGTTGCAAATTCTAGCCTTGGGCATCAGTGTTTGATAGCTTTGCTATCTACTGAATCACCAGGAATATCATTACAGCTGTCCTCCTGAGTTCCACGTTTAGTGCTTATATGTAACTTTAGTTAAATGGGAGAAGAGGAGACTAGTCCAAAACTGAGGGGGATAGACTTACAGTGAACATGTATGAACAAGTTGCACCAAAATACATAACAGGCATTGGAGTTATGCCAAGACAGGATATTAAATACTGTAATTCAGATAGTTTAGTTGCCTGGCCTTATATCTCTTAACCACACACTACTTCTGTTACATTATAGTTTCTCATTTCATTCTGAACCTCTAGTTCATAATGCTTCAGCCTAGGACAAGCAAATATCTATATTCATTTCACTCTCAGTTTAGTATTTGTTATTTAATCTTTTTATATTGTGTCTTTATCTGAAGTTAAAAACAAATGGTTAACTGCATTAGGCTGCATACCACAAACAGTATGTTTAAACAGCTACGGAATTCTCTGTTAACAAATTGGGTGCTATTTAGAATTAAATGGGTTAGAAACATTTGCAAAACAGCTCCCAGTGCCAGTACTGCATGGAGAGGTTGTCAACATGGGTAGGAATTCTCAAATAGGTACCTTAAATGAACCTAGAAACATTAATATTTCAAACTTCCCAAATCAAAATGAACTATTATAAGGCCAACACTTACTCTTCTATTTTTACAGGACAGTGCACGTTCACAAATTGTATCAGATCTATATTTATGTCACTTCAAAAATAAAAAAATGGATAGCAAGTGTTTCCCACCTTGGTTTGCTTCACAGCTTCTACAGAATCGTTCAGTGTAATCAAACAAGGATCACTTGGACTAAATGTTAGTTGAGCCTCCTTTGTGACAGAAGTATTAACTAACTCTAATTCTGCTACACCAGGTGCCATGACACGAAATCCACTGGCCTCGGTGCGCAGTTCTCCTTGGTGCCACACGCTTGCTAGAGCTGGCAGCATTTTCCCTTCTGCTGGGCAAGCTCAGAGCACAGGTCTCTGCACTTCAAACTCTGATCCCTGTGGAGGTAAGGAGGCACCATGCTGGATTTCATTAATCACAGACCAGCCACTGAAATGCACAAGAAAATGCAATCAAGTATTTATTCAATACTATATTTTAGTATTGAATAAAAGCTAATATTGACTTTAATACTGACTGTAAGGATATAACAATGCCTATTAATAATGAATAAGGATTTTTCAGTTCAGTTTAAATTTAGATAAACCAGTTGCTGGTCAATCAATTTCAAGAGCCATTTAAAATAGGCAGGTGTCTGTTGTCTTTTGAACTTCACAATCACAATCTAATCAATTAAAATAATGCTGGTAAGAAAGGAAAGCAATGCTCTCACAGAGGACAGCCATTGCAAGTTTCTGTTGTCAGACTCTAATACTTGGGGCTTTATTTGATGTGCACATTTGCGTAAGCAAACAACATGATAGATACTAAGACTTAGCTTTTTCTTTCTGCGCCTTTTAAGTCTTATGGATATTTAGCTTTTCAAAACAGTTCTGTTATCCAAAAGTTAAGCTCCGTGGCTATTCCACCTAAGCTCTGGTAAAAGGGATTCCCCTCTAAGACAAGACATAAAGCTACTGTTATCCTGAGGAAGTTTTCACTATTTCTCATGACAAGACCCCTTTTCTCCTTACTTTTGCCAATGCCTCTGATTGATCCAGCTCTTCCCTCTGCAGCTTACTACTTGTTCAGCCTTACAAACAGATTAACTGCTACCCCCTGAAGGGCCATCTGGGCCAATTCTTGGACTGGACCTTAGGACATGTTAAAGGATTAGCCTAATTGCCAGGACCTTCCAGGTGACCTTGGAGCCTGACGCTTTTACTTGGAGTTACCTATGTCCATTCTTAGAGTTATCATCACACATAGCTCCCATCATCATCTCCTTCAAGCCACATCTCAGCAACCCAACACCTGTCTCTTCAAGAACATCACGGTACAGGCAAGACATCCAGTCCTGTTATTTACTGGACCACTTGCGCTACCAGAGGAAAATACCACGTGTAAGAGAAATCTCTGAGGTACTAGAGAAAATACCGAGGCAAATGCCCCCAGGTGGCACTGGAGCAGGCCTCCCTCTTGCTATGAGAAGAGGGCTTATTGAAGCATGTAGTCACTGCACAGGCACTCTCTCTCCTGTGGACATGTACACGTACACACGCGATCTCCTTTTCCTTAGGGAAACAATTACCAGGGCCTTCTTGCCTCAAAACTGCTGCCTGCACCCAGCACTGCCATGTGACACAAATCTGCTTGCACACCACCCATATCTGAGCTCAGAGCAAGGCAAAAAGCAGCTCCATGTGTTGTATGAGCCACCTTTACATGCACTTATCTGATGATATTTTATTTCTAGCAGGTATAAAATCCAGCTGTGCTTGTTACCCGTTTGGTATGTCTCTTTTCCCATCATCTGCTAATCAGCAGGGCTCAGTTGAGTTGGCACCTCTATTTTTTGAACAGGCAATGAAGAGTCCTGACCAAAGTCAGTCTCTACGAAGACAGTGCTCCTCCCTTTGACTGGAGTCACTCCAGAAAGAGCAGGATAGTCTTTGTAAGATCAAGTGAAGTGACAGAGAGAAGTCTTCCTGTCTCTAAGACAGCAGAGCATTCAAATACAGAGCATCTTTATTTACTGCTAGATTTGGTTTTGAACTGACAGTGCTGACACAGAAAAAAAAAAAAATTAAAATTCTCTTTAACAGGAGCAACCAGAATGTGGCAGAGAATCATGTGTAAAGAATAAAACGCAGGCCAGATTAAGTCTATGCAATCTCTCATAGAGCTGTCAGATTTTTTCTTTCTGCTTCATGATTTACAACATCATGAACTGTGAAGCAGACATCACAACAACAAAGTTTGATGTTAAATGACTTTCCGATTCCCCTTACCTCCCCTTGTACTGAAAAGGCCATGTCTGTCTGTCACACAGCACTTTTCCCTCCCACAGGATCTCTAGAAACCAGCCTGAACATATGCTTTAAAGAAGGAGAGCAGTGGCCAGGCAGCCAGTGCCCAGATGCGCTCACAATACTCTGGTGAAACAGTTCTGCTGGAAGGGAGGACTTTCCTGGACTGTTGGATTTGGAGAACTTCCTCCTGTATTTGCTTTTTGTCACTGAGTTTCTGTGTGCAACCACCTAAAGTTATTTCATGATTGGCCAAGGCAGAGAGACTTCATACAGAGTCTTAGGCAGGCGTTGAATGGCCACAGAGACCTTGGAATAGTGCATGTGAGGAGCAGGGCATGGAGGAAAATCTTTTTGCTTATGGAGTTTTTGAGAATAGCAAAAATGTCTTACACTCAGTAAGCTTTAATTTCTGATGGGAATTAAAATGCACCGCATTTGTTGACAGGAGTTACCAACTTATTATGAGCTATAAAAACCACCTTTGCTCCTAAAATCAGCTGATGATGACAGAGGAGTCTGCTTCATTTGTTCACAACACATTGTTCATTGTTGAATATTACATTTTTATGGGGGCCGCAGCTGGCAGTGATAAAAATGCCTCTTTGCTTTGCACCCAAGTACTGCAGTTTGGGTCAGATGGATACCTCCGAGGAAAGGTGCAAGGTACAGGAATCTCCCCTTTTCTGAGTTGCACAGACTGTTCAATGGATGAAAGGCTGCAGAGTGCAGGTGAAACAGGAGGGAAAATGACAAACACGGCATGCAGACAGCCCACAGCATAAAAAGAAACAGGAATATCCAGGCCCCAGGCGTGAGAGAACATCTGACTTTTCTCTGAGGACCCTACACGGTCATGTCAAAATCGTAACAACCCAAAAAGCCATTGGAAGTTGCTGAATGGAGAACAATCTGAGGCAGGAGACTTGTCTTTGACTGACACTCTAAATGAAGTGGAGATGTGTTTCCAAACCCTTTATTTTTATCCAGTCTCAACCAGGAGACCTCAGCAGTTTCATGGCTTTGTATGAAAACACCTTATGGTTTTAGGTTGTCTCCACACGATACTGAATTCGGGATGCAGTTTGCATCACGGTGAGCACATTTTAAAAGAAAAGATGCAGGAAGATACACTTCACAGCTCTGGCTGGCACAAGTTTTCCTTGACAACTCCTTAAAGAAAAATGGCAGCCAATGCCTGGGTCTCACTGTCAGAGACATTTCTGAGACAGCAATTGATTGTTCTTGGTCTTAGACTAAGCAAAATGTTCACTTAAGACAATTACAGCTAAACATGAAAACGAGTGTAATTCTGGCAGCCTGGATTGTCCCACACAGAGGGCAGCAGGGTGGGATGGGAAAAAATATTTAGTTATAGCGTTCTGATCTGGGCATTGACGGCAAAGATGGGAAATGAAACACCAAAATGGAGACCTGGCATTCTAATGGCACAATTCCAGAGACAGCTGAGAAGCTTCAAGGTTGTGAACAAGCTCCATGTTGTTCTCATTTCCCGTTCTGGCTCTCCAGTGGCTGAATTGAGCATTGAACCAAGCGAACAAGCTTGTGAGACTGACTCTCAGATATGGCAGCTGGTGACAGAAAGCACCGGGTGCCTACAGACAGGATATTGCTGCCAGACGCAGACAGGATGGCGGGCATGGCAGGCACCATCCTGAACTTCTTTTTCTTTGGGGCGTGCGGCAGATTTGGAGCTGCTCGGTAGTTATTTGAGAATATCATGCACTAATTTAGTCATCAGAATGGTTTTTTCTACAGCTATGGTGGTTTCATTCAGCCACAGTCTGTCTGGACAAGTAGGCAGGAAGGAAGAGCTTGGCAAAATACGTGACGCGTCTTCAAGATTTAAAAGTCAGTGCCAAAAAGAGGTAGTTCTGGTTCCTTTTCCAGCAACCTATAAAACCAGCTCTGACCTGGACAGACAAAGCACACAAATATTGCAGGATGTTAAGAATGAAGATGAGCTCTAACAAAAAGAGCCTCATGCTCTTAAAACTGTGCTTTATTTACTAATAGGAGAAATCAATTATTAAGTAATATTATTTATGCAAATTTTATATTATGTAATTCCCTCCTTCCCCTGCTGCTGTACAAGATATTTCATGTCAAACATGCCTTCTTCAAACAGAGTACACCATAAAGTGCAGATTCTGCAAAAGAACTGTGAGTAACTAACAGCGAGAAAGATCAGACAGCAGATCTGATGAAGAGAATTGAAATTCCACTTTGAGGCATAAAATAGTCATACCTTCTCCACTGAGACTAAGACTCATGCAATTGGCTTTCAGCCAGCTCTTCCCTGCAGTTAAATGCAGATAACATGTGACTACAAAGTCATGCACCCTTAGCATTCCCTAAAACCAGGTGTGAAATATGGATGGTTAGGAATAGGAGAGAGCCTGCAGCTTCTACTGTGGTGGCATCAACCTGGGCCCAGCACTCAGAGCAATCCTACCTAAAAACCCACACCTTTGGTGTGGTGCAGATTAGCACTGTGGTCCCTTCCCATCACTTCTCCAGAGTTCACCTTTCTCTCAGTTGGTGGGAGTGTTAATGTAAGATAAAAACTCATCAGAGCATGAAATAGCAGAGTTATGAAGGCTAATGCATGCAACGAGTTCTCTTCACTGAAGACAGCACCGTTACAGGTATTCACTCTGAGGTACCAGTAACCTCATTTTGTTCTTTGAAAATTCCCACTGTTCCATTTCTTTGCTCACTGTGAACTTTATGCTAATGGACTCACAAGAGTCACACAGTCCACAGGATCTAGGTGCAATTTCTTCTTTTAGAGAGATTACAACAAAAATGGAAGCAGTCTCTCCCCATGATAAGCACTCTTTGACAAGAACTCTTCTCCTCAGACCTCATGAACCTGTAATGCTGTATGAAGCCCTATTGAACTTTTCTTCTCCTTCCTTTCCTAGGTTGATCAAAATGCAGCTCTTGGAAGCTTCTTGCTAAAGCCCCAGATAAGAAACTTACTTTAACCAAACTCTCAAAAATGCTAATGGAAGTCATTCAGTTAGTGCAGAACAAAGTTAAAAAGCAGGCAAAAATGGACATAAACCATCATTAACTGGCTACAATAAGACATTTCCTCTGCAGTGACGGGAGGCACTGCTAGGAAGGTGCGCCATGTCTGGAAGTAAATCACACACAGAGTTATATCAAAGGTTACAGCCAAACACAGGTGGCAAAAAATGCAATTAGCTGGAACTCCCTAAGCACCAGGGACAATATTTTCAGAATAGCACAAAATAAGTGACCTTGGCGAAAATATGTGGTCATTCAAAAGACTACACTGAAGGGTAAAGGAACCAATGCTGGTGTCACTTTTCTCCTTTATGCTTAGGTTGAGGCAGGCCCTTTGGGAAGTTTTGACATTATACGGCAAGATAGGAATAATGAACATATCCTTCGGTTTTGCCATCTACTATTTTAATGCAGGTATAGTCTTAATGACAAGAATATGCATCCTACGATACGTGACTTCCCTCTGAGTCTGCCATTTCACTCACATTTATATATTTAATGTATGCTACAGCAGATTCTAATGGATCTTCTGCCATTACAAGTAGTCCCTTAGATTTTTATTTTAAATCAGCTCCTGCTTTTCCAGGAGTTAGTCTGGTGTAAGGCTTACTTTCTGATATGCTTTGCAGGATGACAGCTGGGAAGATGTTATCACACATGTTGCCCTTTTTTACCGGTTGAGTATCAGAGGAGTTTATGCAATACATATTCTGAGAGAGGAGTCACAGATCTCTATTATTTAACTAGGAAAATTCTTTTCTTGTATTCACTCAGGTCTCTGTCAGGATACAGTAGTTTGGTAATTGCTGAATTCTTTTCCATGTGTTTACCTAGCCTGTCAAGGTAACAGTCCATGGTAACTTTTTCACAGGTGAGATAATAAGATGTCAAAATATGAAGTCTGCAGCACCTGAGTGAACAAAGAACATAAAGGAGGCCTTTCTCACATTCCTTCTCCTCCAACAAAGAAGCTGCAGCTTTTGCACTTTGCTAACTCCCTCCACCAGCCCAAGGCTTGCCACCACTGGCCGTCGGTGAGCACGTGGCTGTGGGTTTCAGCTGAGGGACACAATGAATGGCTTGGAGTTCACTTGAAATGGAAAAAAAAAATAGGGAGCTAATTTTGGTAAGAGGATGAGTTTAAAGGTCTCCGGAGCAGGAAAAGAACGTAAGCAAAGAGACAGGAATGAGACAAGGAAATTATTATGAATGTGCTGAAAAAGAAAATACAAAGCTCCTCAGGAAGGGGAAGGTTATGCGAGAGTGAGGACAGGGGAGGAAGCAAGGGAGTGCACTGGCAAGAAACACTGGAAAAGACTTGTGAAAAAGCAAAGGACAGGGAAAACAGGGTAAGTTCACAGCTTTCCTTCTTAGATGAACTTTCTATTCCCTCTACTATTAACTTTTTAATATTTTCTCATTGGCTGAAAAAGAATTCTTGAAGTTCTTCGAGCCTGCCACTGTGACAGAGTAGATAGGAGAGAGAGAATCCCTGAACAAATGAGAGGATCAACATCACAGCTTATAATCATATTCCATCAACAGCTTCAAAAAGGCTTTACCATGTCTTTCTTTTGACTTGCTAAAAGCCAAACAAATGAAAACCAGCACCTGTCCTAGAAAGGCAGAACCTACAAACAGCAGCAGCAGCCCAGTAAAGTGTATGTGGCTGAGAAAATGACCAGAGATTGAGAAAAAACAGATCATCTTCAATTCACCAGTTCACTGGTCTGTAGGTGTCAACACTCCTGATATGTTTATTAAGCCAACAACCAGTCTTGCAATCCATTAGCTACATCTCTTCAAATTTCTTGTGCTGAAATGTGTAATCAATAGTGTGTGGTTGTTACATTCTTTGTTCTGCAGTCACAAGAGCGAATCCATTTCTGTGTTCTAGTTAGCTAGCCTGAGAATGTCTGTTTATGTTGGTCATCTAATGCTAAGCAATTGAGTTATTGACATTTAGAGGCACCACAAAAGACTCTTGTAACTCAAAAAATCTGTTCCTGTAAGTACTTTAAAACAGCTGACTTCAGTGCAAGCAATTGCATGAGTCCAAAAGAAAACAGAGAAAGAGAAGGCTAGCTGGAAATTTCAATCATCTTGTCATCTTCTCACAATTCTTGATGTTACTGTAACTCTTCCAGAAATACACCATAAAAATCAGGCAAGTGCAAACAGGTGTGTGGTGTATTTTAAATCCTTGTCAATATCCTGGTTACAGAGCTGGAATCCCAAACAGCCCGAACCCTATGACCTCGAGGGTCACAGTGCTCCCTGAGTTACTCAATTCATTAGGAACCATTACTACCAACTTCATTATCCATGGGATCACTTATGCATCAAGCCAACACTCATCCTGCTTTTGGAAACAGCTTTGGTCTTCTCCCGGGGTAAGAACAGCACGATATCCTTGACAACAGAGTCGGTCTATGACCACCTGACCACTTCGGGAAACCCTTCCTACCAGCCAGTGACTGCCAGTGCAAGTGCCACACCACAGTATGGATGTAGCTCCAAAATCAGTCACGGATGGCAGTACAGTCTGGAATACAAAAGGGATGTCTACACTTCAAGGCTGAATACGCGCCACTGAGCTGGATATACAACCAATATGAATTCCATCACCACGGAAACCGGGCACTCTTGAAGCGTGAAACATGTCCAAACATTTACTTGATCTTATAACCATACATATGTAGATTTCAAGTACAAGCAAAATCTGCATTTTGCATTGCTGCTATTCTTTCAGCTGGGGAAAACGACTAAGGATAAACCAGGAAATATATGAGAATACAGAGGAAAAAATAGGAGAGAATATTGGTTTTGGATTATATGATGTAAGTACAAGCAATTTTACTGAGATTTACATCTTATTAAAACAACCAAGTGGAAGCATAACTTGAGAGCCTGAACCTAAAAATTATCAAAGTAGGATTCATTATGTGGATCAGCCAAAAGCTGGGCATATAAATTCTCCTTTATACTTAGGCACCTATTCCAAGCCAGTCTTAGCCACCTCTTTCCACAGCCAGCCATCCCAAAGGCAACCTCATTCTGCCTTTGGAGAGAGCACCTGCTTTTAGGATGGCCCGGGGAGGCACTGAACTCTCAGAGGGCTAAAACCAAGCAACAGGAACCTGAGGCTTGCTATTGCTGTGGCAGTTCATCGCTCCCCTGATTTCCCTACATGACTGCAAGGACACGGCGAAAGCCTACAGCCTAGTCAGAGGCATCTGGGGTGGCCAGATTCCAAAATCTGACTTGCTGATCACCAGACCCAGCCTTTCTCAAAAAATACAGAAAAGATATTTTTATTAATATTGCTCTTTCCAGAGCTCTAGGATTATGAAGCACTGACCATTTTTTTTAATGAAATGAGAGTGAATTTTAATTTATTTATGTATGCATTATTCTGGTTTAACATTAAAATATTTTATCTTCTTCATCTGGTTTAAAAATGAAGAACAAAAAGGTATACGAGAGCCTGAAAAACAACCTCTGCACATATGCTAGGATGATAATCAAATTTGTTGGTTTGTTGTTCAGGCATATAATTTTAGAAAGGGATATTCATGGAAAAAAAATCAACTGGGAGAGGAACATGACTATAAAAGTTCTGAGAAAAATGTAGTTTGTGAAAAAGATGTTCTATGTCTTCTTTATAAGGGAAATGAACCACAAGAAAGACACAAATTTTATATTACATTAAATTTTATAATACACTGCATGAGAAATAGTTTTGTTAAATGAGGCATTAAAAAAAAGAAGAAGAAAAAAGAGATAATACTTCATTGCCACTCCATCAAAAGCTGATGCATTATTAGAGAAAAGGCACAACAAGACATGAATTTCATGGCAAAAGAAGAAAATAATGCAATGAAAAAATCTGTAGGCACATGTGTGAATGTTAGCCAATTCCTCCAGCTAGCTCAAATTTGTAGCTGCTTGAATTTGCAGAGCCCTTTTTCTCTACAAAAAAACCAAGTGTTTGAGGTACCTTTCTCTCCTTTTTATTTCCTGTATCCATTGAATTGAATTGTAATAGAGTACTTTTTAAAAAAATTTAGATTCTCATCTAGCTTTCTAAGTAATTAACTCTTTTCAAAGCCAAATTATAACATTATAGCAAGAATATTCTGCATATAAGCAGGTCCACACATCAGCTCTCGGATAGGCCATTCAGTTCCAGGTTAGGGACAAGCTCTGGGTGACACTGCTCCAGGACTGCCACCTCCAGCAAGGGCTGGACACACCTTTCTGGCAGAAATGGTGGTGTCACACTGCCCCTGCTCTAAGGGGACAAGAGGCTCTGAGACAGGTTTGTGGGATATGGAACATACCTGGCATCACAGTGAAATCCGGGCACAGCATCCTGGCGTTTGCGTGGCACTGACCCAGTCCTTCAGGGCCTAAGAAACACAAGCGAACAGCAAAAGCTTCCATCAGGGTCCACATTTGCAATGTTTGAACACAAAGAGGCCTCTTCCCTGTCACCCCACAATCACCTGCCCCTAAGGGCTCTTTGTCACAGTCTGTTCCATGGCAGGAAAGGCAAGAGCATGCAGACCTCACCTAGGCTTGTCCAGCAGAACAGTGAGATCCGGGAACAAGAATGAAGCCTACGTGTGACCGAAGCATCCTGCCAAACACTGTCTATCACCCTGGCACTCTGTGTTGCCAGGAATTTTTGTATAATACTTGATGAAGAATTTCTAGTCAATATACCCATCTGTTATGGAAGGGAAAATAATCCCATACAAATAAGACAAGCAAAATATGCTTGCAAAGCAATAATAAATTTGGGGTTCTGTAACTATGACATTTGAAGTTTTATGAATATTTAAAGTAAAAATAACTTCTTGTTCTGCATTATCAAGTGAGATTAAATATTTAATGAGCAGTTGTTGCACTGCTCGTAAGTCTCTCTAAAGATTAGAGCAAATTATACAAAGTTTAAGGTATTTTAAAATAAAGATATGTTGAAAGTAGTTATTTAAAAAGAAAAGCAGTCCTAAATATAAAAACTGAGAACTTGAAACAGCCTAGTATGTATTATAATACATATTATAATTTAATCCTGACCTAGGAGGTGAAAAGCTATTGCCACAAAATTTATCTGTGGTGACAAACCTTCAGATCCAAAGTCAGAGTTGTTCTCAGACAATGGAGTGGAACGAAAGGCAATGTCTGGGGCCTGGACAATCTGCTCATGACAGCTCCAGAACCAATTTGCTATAGACACCTTTCTTCCTCTGCTGCTGAACATACTGGTCACTGTTTAAATTGGGCCCCAAACTCCTGGAAATTTAAACAATATGCAACCAATATTTAAATAATATTAAATAATATTAAATAATGGAAGACTACTCAAATTAAATTTATGGGGTGAGCACTTAAGATTGATGTATTTGCTCAAAGTTTTTTTATTTTACTGAATTCAAGCTCTAAACCAAAATGTTTTGATTACAGAAGACACTTGAATTGGCAAAAAACACTTAGGTCTCACCTATGAAAAGTACTGTGAGCTCAAATAAAGATGTTACTTTATCTTCCAAGGGACAATGGACTTGTAGTTAATTTAGAGGTGAAAAATATATACTGAAGGAATATTTTTATATTTGGTAAAGCTATGTATCTTGTAAAATTAATTACCTAAATCCAATTCTTAAATATTGATCTTACATAAGAAGAACTTAACAGTTAATACTAAAATGATACTACATCTGAATGAAACCCTCTGTAAATATTTGTACTGTTATAAGTCATAAAAAATACATGCCCTGTATTAACTTTGTACAAACTAGTGAAATATTTGCAGGATAATGAGTTCTTTTCAGTGTAAACCACTAAAATGCAGCAGACTAATTCCTCTCTTTTGGATATTGTACCATACAGAACAGGAGTTGTGGAATACGTTTTTATCCTCCTGAAAGTCTCTAAGAATCTCTCATTGCCACTTGCAGTCATTCTCCAGTACAAAGTTAGGAAGTGCTAGCTTACATTTCACTTCTTTTTAACTAAAGAAAATAAATGTTATTTCCTAGGCAGGTCAACACAAAAGAAAATCCCAAAGTTAATAGCTATTATAGTTTAATCTGTCAAGCAAAAACCCTTTGTAATGGCAAAAACCCCCTTCTGATATCCATGTGATACAAACGAAGACATCTATATATCATGAATAAACCATGAGAATGCTGATGGAACTAGAATGGCTCCAGGGTATCACCAGAAATCCATTCTAGGTTGCTCGTGCTACACAAGCTGTATAAATCTGATTGAAAAATCTTGAGGGAGTTGGCAGCTCATATTCAGATGCAACATCTCACGTTTCAGTTTATCTGCCCACTGCCCCTTGTCCTGTCTGGGCCCCACTGGAGAGAATATGGTTCCATCCTCTCGACACCCACCCTTCAGATACTTTTATGCATTCATAAGATCCCCTCTCATTTTTCTCTTCTCCAGGATAAAAAGGCCCAGCTCATTTCTCCTTTCTCTTATTTGTGCTTTTACTAAAAAATAGAGCATAAAGGAACTGTTGAAACAAATTATAAGAAAAATCCTGACCTATGCAAAGGGCTGGTGAAAGATATTTAATACTACCTAAAATCCTTTTGCTGGAATACTCAAAAATCTCCTGAGGGTCTGTGAGAGAAGTGCCTACAGACTGCAAACCATTTAGAAGGAAAAACCTGGACATTTCTCAAGAATAAACTGCACAAAGGTCCCTAAAGAAAGGGAAGGAAATCCTCTTCATGAATTTTGAGTTTCCACTTCTACAATAAAGACACACTACACTGTAAAAAGCCACTACTGGTTCAACTTGCTGCCATGAAAACTGCACTGGGTAGCTCTGATTATAACAGGTAAAGGAAAAGTTAAATTCTACTTGTTTTCGCCTGATGTAAAGAGAAGTCTTGCTCTGGCACTCAAAACAATCCATCACTATACTTCCACAAAAACGAGTTTCAAGAGTCCTCTGTAAAACTTGTCACCATTTCCTCACATTACATTTTTAGTGTGAAAAACACGTAACAAAGGAAGTTACTTCAAACATGATACAGGGAAAAGTGAAAGGACAATAGAAAAGGAGAGAATCAATATTATCTAAAACATAGTACTGCAAGATAGTGTCTAGCTTAATAAAAGGCAATTTACGTGGCCTGTTTAATTACTGAGTTTAAGGCACTGGCATCAGTTTCTTATGTTAAAGCCATCTGTATATAAAAGAAGCACGTTCAACGAACTGGATACACAGTTAAAACACAGAAACCTGCTTGGTCCTGCCTTTGCTTTACAGCATCTAACCATGAATGATCCCGCATGAAAGAAACATTTCCTGAGCTACCCCATACTTGCCCAAAAGCAGCCATCACATACCCAGGGTGACCGGGTATACATTCCCTGTTGTAGGAATGCTCTGCTGCCCACTGCCCAGTCAGACCAGTGACCTGTATACTTGTTTCCCCTTTCTTGTGTGACACTCGACAGAATACAGTTACTCCTACACGCTAACTTTAAAAAACCCCAACCCCAAGCCTCTCTAATCTCTACAAAGTAAAACTGTGAGTCTTCAATAGGATTCATGTTCATGGTGTTAAAAGATGAAACAAAAAAGTACAAACTCAGCTTTGGCATTTTCTTTCATGAGACTTGGAAGAGCTCAATAGAAATGAAAACTGGTTTTACTTGCAATGGCCACAGAAAGTTTTGCCCTAAAAACTCGCAGTTGTGTGCGTGTAGGAGTCTTGCCTCCTTGCCTCCCATACAGTGGATAAATTGTTCAGACTTCAGATGACTATAGAGAAATACGGCATCTGTAACTGCTATCAAGGTCAATGAGAAAAGGGTAAGCGCTTAAGTGATGGATGTATAATTTACATCACCCTGGAGCAATATTAACAAGAATTTTCAACCTGTTTGTTTAATGCTTATTCAAATGCTGTAGTTGTGAAAAAATAAAGTTATCACCTGAGTCTATTTGACAAAAATTTCTGTCTTCAAATATATGTACTGCCTTTTTTCTAACCATCTACAGCAAGATTTAGAAGAACTGGATTTCAAAAAACCAAAAGTAAAGTCAAATGGCATCACCTTCCCTTTCAAAATACGAACAATGCCAAGATGCTCCAGGTCGAAAATGACAAAAGTGTAGAACCATAAATATTAACTTTATTTCCTCACAATTTGGGGGTATGTTTTTTGTGCAATTAGTTAACTGTTGTTAACATTTATTGAATTAAGCTGAAACATCTCAATCCCAATACACAATCTGCAAAGTTCAGTCTCTGGACTACATCTGTTACCAAAATGCTGCTAAAAGAAAGCAGATTTGTTTAGGTTAGCCAGGAATGTGTTCCCAGTGGATTTCAGTTACAAGGCTGCATAGGTAGTGAAATGACAGATATCTGTGATGAGGAATTTTGACCCAAATGTACTGTATGTACTTCAAATTGCTTTATTTATCATTCCTATTTAACACCTCCTTGAAGCCACTTGGCACAGTTCTGAGATCAAAGTGACCTTTTGCTAAAGAGCAAAATCGATGCATAGTTCATTAACCAAACCAGAAAACACTACTCTTGATGATAGGAGAAATGCAAAAATACCAAATTAATCTTCTTTCTTTGTTTTCCTTCACGCCTCTAACAAGAAAGCACACAGCAGTGGGACGATGCTAAGGTTATCGTAAGCGCAGGAAAAGAAAAGGAAGTTACTGAATGTGCCCTTTTACAGCTCACAGCTTCGACCTAGGAAAGCAAATCGGCCTTTTATTCAGAAGGTATTTATTTTGCCCAAAGAAATATAACATATTCTCCACACACCAAAGATGACATTACCTTCCTCAGAAAAAGATGTCTTGTCAAGCTCGCCAAGAAATCTATTTCAACTCATGTACATGACTACCTGTTAGGAGCAAGACTGACTCCTTCTAAGTCACTGAAATACCACAGAATTACATCTTTGGTAAGATCACATTTTATGCAGCTTTTCTGCAATTCCTAAACTCAAAATTTGGACTCAGTCAGTGCCTTGATTAAAAATACTTGGAAAAATAGTGCAAGTACCAAGGGGCATTAGAAGGTGACATAAAAATTCTGACCAAGGGTGCTGCAATGCCAGCACATGTGGTAGAGGAAGGCAAAGGCAATCTAAATTGCAGAACAATGCTCTCAAGCAGATATCAAGTTGCACTCTCTGTGTGTACTGCAAGAGAAGTGCAAAACAAGGACCAATCCAGGAGTTATTGTTCTCTTTTTAAGGGCATATCACAGAATCTTTGAGTTGGAAGGGACCTTTTGAGATCCCCTACTTAAACAGCGTCACCTAAGCCTGGCTACCCACAACCACGTCAAGTCTTGCCTTGACTCTCTCCACAACCTCTCTGGGCAGCCTGCTTTGGTTTTTGACTGCCCTCGCAAGAACAAACTTCTTTTTCTTGTGCTTAGATGGAATTTCATGCATTTTATTTTGTGCTTCTCGTGTGTCACTGGGCACTACCAAGAAGAAGTACACTACCAAGAAGAGCCTGGATTCCTCATCTTCATCTCCTGAACAAACACCTCTGGTAATTATACACTTTGATAAGACCAGAGCCCCTTGAACTCCAAAGCTTCTCTAGGCTGAAGAGTCTCAATTCTCAACCTCTCTCCAGAGGAAAGATACTCCAGTGACTTAGTCATTTTCATAGCTCCTCACTGGATTCATGCCAGTATGTCCAAGCTTCTCTTGTACTTGAAACCCCAGGACAGGACCCAGCATCCTAGATGTGGTCTCACCAGGGCTCAACCTGCTGTCCATGCTCTTCCTAATGCAGATCAAGTTGCTTTGGCCTTCCTACTGCAACTGTGTGTTCCTGACTCATGATCAGCTTGGTGGCCATCAGAATCACAAGGTCCTTCTCTGCAGAGCTGCTTTCAAGCACATACCGGTGCATGAGATCGCTCCTTGTCAGGTACAGGATTTTTTACTTCCCCTCACAGAGAGACTAGACGTTCTTCTCTGCCATTTCTCTAGCATGTCCAGGTCCCTCTGGGTGGTGGCACAAGCACCTGTCACATCAGCCACTCCTCACAGCTTTGCATTATTTACGAACTTGATGAGGATGTGCACCGTCCCATCCAGGTCATTAATTAAGATGCTAATTGGTGTTGACCACAGTACAGTTCCCTGAGATGCCGCACTAGCGACTTGTCTCCAGGTGGACTTCTGCCACTCATCACAACTGTCTGGGCCCAGCCATTCTCAATCCCCCTCACTGTACATTTATCCAACCCTTACTTCCTTGGCTTGTTTATTAGAGGTAGCGTTGAAAGCCTTACTGAAGCCAAACTAAGCAGAATGCACTGCTCTCATCCACCAAACTAGTCACCTCAGTATAAAAAGCTATCAGATTGGTTAAGCATGATTTCCTCTTCACAAAACCAGGATGAAAACTTCTAATAATCTTCCTGCCTTTTACACTTCTGGAACTTGTTTCCAGGATTAGTTGTTCCAGTATCTCACCTCCCGAGGTGAGGCTGACCAGCCCACAGTCCCCCTTCTTGAAGACACATCTGCTACATCACAGTCTTCAAAAACCTACCCTGAATATGAGAACCTCTCAGAGATAACCGAGAGCTGCCTCGCAACGACACCAGCCAGCTCCCACAGAACTCACGGATGCGATCCCTTGGGCCCTATGGACTTAGAGATGTCCAGTTTGTTCAAGTGTTTCCTAACCTGATCCTCGTCCACCAAGAGTGAGTCTTTGTTGCTTCATACTTCTCCTTGGGTCTCAGGGACCTGGGTTTCCTGAAAACTTGATTTTTTATTAGGGGATCTTAACATATTGATCAAACCCAAAGCACTTCCACATTAAATTCTATTCTCAACTCCTCCCCACAAAAGACTGCACATGAACAGCAGTATTTTCTCCTGGTACTTCTCTACATGTAGTTATTTTAAGTTAGGAACTTCTATTACAGTTCATGACAATAAGAGGATGTAGAGTAAAAGAAAAATCAACAGAAAATTTACAGAAGAGGAATTCCATTGACTGAACTACTCAAAAATAAAACCAAACAAAACTCATTCCAGCTTAAAACACAAGGCAGAGAAACATGATGTTTCTCTAGAAAACTTACATTGATTTCAGATAAGACTTAAAGTAGCCAACTATAATAATTACTTCCAACAGTGATGAAAAGAAATACTATCCTTTCACATGAGAGATTTTTGACTATTCTGTAGGATTCTTCCTTAATGTGGAATGAAGGCCTCAAACAGATACAGAGGAATTTAAAGATTAAAAACTGAAACATATTAAAAATATCATTGTGGTGAGTCTCGTGAAGTCCACCAGAAAAAGCACTCTGCCAAATGGGCACAATAACATCTGTGCCCTTGAGATCAATCCAGTTCAATCAAGTTCATTAACATAAGCATAACAGTAAGTCAAGCCTGTACATAGGTTTATTTTCATGCTGCACTTCTCCCTTCCAAATGGGCTGAAGTTGCACTGTATTTCATTGGTAGAGTCACTGTGAAAGGGGTTCTGAAATGGAACCGCATTTCTCAAAAATGTGATTTCAAACCTATGTGAGAGATGACCTGGGTTTGAGATTTTATGTGGCACCTTTGGCCACTCACACACAGGACAAAAAGGAGAAGATGAATACATTAGTACAGATGTGGACAATACACGGGAACAGAGTGAAGGGCTGGGACTCTACTGATACCGCAAATCAGCGTTTTTCCCAGGGCCAGCTGGCAAACATCATTTCATGTACCACTGATGGGAAGCACAAACATGCTCTACAGACACCTGCACCTCCATTCTGTGGTTACTGATACCATTTCTAATGAAGGCTTGGAAAATACCTTCAGGGATATTGCCAGGTAAGATTCTGACAGTGCCTCTGCAAGATCATGACAACATGCCTAAAAACCTTTGAGAAACCAGAAATTCTGCCATGCCAGACTTAATGATTAAGGACAAACTCTGAAATCAGGAGTCTTTTTTGTATATGCAAGAAGGCTGCACCAAATTATATAGATGCATCTGAAGTACCAGAAGTGTTCTTTCACACATGGAAAAATATTGTCTGTTGAGGACAAAAGAAAGCATGGATCCACAATATGTGTGCCAGACATGCTGCAAAACTGCATAAATATCTGGAGAGAGGATGGGGGAAAAAAAAAAAAATCAAACTCAACCCAAAACAAAAAACCCAAACCCACACAGTGACCAGCTGCAGCAAGCCAGAAAATACCTCAATGAGAAGCAACAGCTGGAAATAGTCATTTCCTGGACCTACTGTGGACAGAAGCAGAGATCTCAAAAATTTAACAGGCTTAGTTTGGAAGTGACAAGGAAATATGTTCTACAAAAATCAGCACATGGAATGGGATTGTTTTTCAGTGTGCAGAGAACCAAACTACTAAAATATTTTTATTCTTCTTTTTCCATAAGTCTTAAAGATGTTCCAACAATCTCTTCCCCTTCCTTCCCCAGACTCCAACATTGTAATGCTGCAGTTAAGGAAGTAAAAGTTTCTTCAATGTTCTTTGCTACAAGTCTCTGTACTCAAAGTTTGTGACAAGTGTTTGCATCTTCTCTAAAAAATTCAGAATTATGTCATTAATCAACATAATATCTACAGAAAAAAATCCCAACTTTTTCCATCATAAAATAACTTATCCCACACATTTGCCTTCATTTCATATTAACTACCAGGACAAAGAATCAGATACCAGTGTTTGCTTGTTTTCTTTACTTTTCATCTCATGTTTTTATGAGTCTTAAAGACTGCTAAGAAATACCCACCCAGGTATACAGGGATGGTCTAAACAAACCCAAATTACAAACCTAGTTACAGCAGCAATTCCTCATGACAATTTGCACAGATTCCCACTATTACTATAGATTTCTCTTGTATCAAAACCCACCTGCAACATATGCAGATCTGTTTTGTCAGCCCTCTTTGGCAGAGGAACTCGAAGTTTACAGACATAATGGAAAGATGGCATTGAAGGAAGCCAGAGAGACGTGGGCAGAACAGAACCCCCAAGCAGAGGGCAGTAATGTTGGAGAAGAAACAAAGGGAATGGCAGATCTTGCCGGTGGCATTAAGCAGGAAAGCCCAAAGCAGAAAACAGCTCAGCTAACCTCCAATTAGCTGTAAAGATGCACTTTTGCTCTGCTTGGTCTATGTGTGGTTAGGAAGAGTTGTTAACTCCCCACAGCATGTTTGGACATGTTAATCACTTTGGGATCAAAATAATAATCCTGGCTTTCCTATGCAGTGGTAAAATACAGCATCAATAGGCTTTTCAAGTACTATTTACATGGTATGACTCATTAAGTGCTGTTTCAGTGCCATTCTTCCATACACATAAAGGGGGGAATAGTGACTCCATTCCAAATTGAAAGAGTGACAGCTATTTAAAGGGGGGAGGCCACATACAGACACCAATTTAGTGGTGCTGAACCTGCCCACTCTAGATCTGAATCTGACCCAAAATATCAAACTGGAAGAGAACAAATATGCTCTTTGCAAATATCTCTATTAAAAACAGTGAATGTATTGAAGTCAAAATAAGAATTGCTAGTAATAATAATAATAATAATACTAAGTTAGCTTCACACTTACAATGTTTTTTTTTTAATTGAGGCTTAGAAATCATCACAAAATAAATACATCATATTCTTCCTCTATGTACATAAACCTCAACATTCAGTACATCTCTGATTTCATCTTTAGCCACGGACAATGGAAAGGTTCAACAAAGTGAAGTGACTTGATTTGGTTTGTGGTTTAACCTCAAACCTCTGACAAAACCTGGACTACTGAACTCCCCATTATCTACCTTCTCCAAAAGCTCAGATATGGTTCCCCCAAGTCTTGCTCAGACACTGCGAGTTACCAGAAGACACTTAAACTCATGCCAGCTAACCAAAGGAAGTGCAGCACTGTTCTATTTATCAGGTGCACTAGTGCAGCTCCAAGAGGAAGAATTCAGTGTCATCATTCAGCTTGCGCTCAACGTGACCGACAGCTCCAGCTCCCCAGAGCTCCAACACTTGCCCCATCCTGGGCAAACAAGCTGTGGCTCCTACAGCTTCAGTGACTTGGGCACACAACTTAGAAATCCACCTGCCGGCTGTACAGAAGGCTCCTGTCACAGACAGCCCTGAGTTGGGACGACATCAACCATAAACATGAAACCTTCTCTCTCTGCAGCAAGAGAAACAACAGACGTGCTAGTTATCAAAGGGGGAGAAAACTGCACTGTCTGAAGCAAATTTCACATAATTTAATAACATAATAGAGAATCTTAATTTTCAGTTGCATTTAAGGCAGTGAAAATAATAACTGTTATACATATAGTTTGATGGCAATTAGCTCAAACACGGTTTAAAAAACCACGGCCAATGAGATGCACAGAGCGCACAAGCATACAGAGAGCTTTGCTTGGAATGCTCACGTATCTACTGCAGAGAGGGCACTGTCAGTATAATCTGACATCAGATTAGACAAGGATTTTAATTTATCTTAATAAGAATTCCTTCCACCATAGAAGTTGAGCTTGTGTTTTGTGATACTGCTCTAATTCAAAAGAGCATAATGGACATTTCATTGCCTGAAGAGAGACACCCATTTAGACACCCTCTCCTCTCCAGGAGGTTTTCATAGAGACTCATGTTCTCAGTGAGCCAGAAGTTACATGGGATCTGAAAGCCATTAGAGCTTTTCTAATTTTCCTACCTACCTACCTCCATTAATTCCCCTTATTGCTTCAAGCATGGTAAATTCAAGACGTGATACACAATTTACCAACTCTTTCAATGAGTCTTAGCAAGTCCACTTCTTTAAAAAAAAAAAAAAAAGGCAGGGGGACAGAAGAGCAAATATTGCTTCTTTAAGTCCTTTGGTTTCCACACATATTCAGATATGGGTGGATACAAAGCCCCATGCTTTAGAGCTGATTTTATAACTTCCTTACTGCAGCAGTAAGTGATTACATGCATTCCCTTTGCCTGTTATTTCTGTAATTTTCAAACAAAATCTGCCTTTGCCTACAAGCACAGAGCCTGCCTTTACATACAAGTCTCTTAAATGAGGATTTTGTTAACAGAGTCTCTCTGAAATGAGCCTTAAAGACTGCTAAGAAATACCTGCTAAGAGTCTGTCTCTCAGAAACGAGTCTCTCTTTGTACTTCTAGAAGAAGAAAACAATTTTGCCTTCAAGAAATGCAAAGGGAAAGGTGGCAAACTGAGTAGATCCCTAGCAAAGAGGTATTATGATTCTGTACCATTACAGTGGGGAAAAGTAGCTTCATTTATGCAGTAGATTGAGAAGTACAGAGCAGAATTACAATCTGATAATGAGAAAAAACAACATGCTCAATATAGCTGCTGTGACTCTTCCAAGGAGGAAGGTCAGAGAGCACAAGGAACAAGAAATTAAATGGAAAGGCAAAAGAGGAAACACAGGCACCTGGAGAACGACCACGTAAAGGAAAGAGACAGAGGCATCTCAATTAATACACACGAAGAGGAAAAAGAAATGGCAAAGGATGCAGAAGAGGTATTCAGGGAATTACATCAGGTGAGCAGAGGTCCTGTGCCAAATTTTCATTCAGGATGACAGATATGCCTTGATGCTCCTTGTTGCCTCATATGCAAGACTTACGGATTTTTTTTTTTTTAGGGAAACTGAGGCAATTCTCACCTGAATTTTTTTATTTCAGAGTAACATTAAATGATCAACTGACTCTGCTTTTGTCAGTGTGCAACATGCCACGATTGAAATAAATGCATCTTGAAAGGACAGCTTTTCAATACCATTAAATAACATATTAGGGGATGGGGGAAGGCAGCACTTACATTGACAGGACTGCAAATGAGTAAAATATGAAGCACATAAACCATGTGTAGGCTTCAACTACAGAAAGCGATTTAGTCACTGGAATTCCATGCTGATTTTCTGTTTTCTTGGAGAAGAGGGGCATGAAAACCTGCTACTGACATAGAAAACACAAAAGAGCATCTGTCAAAATACTGCTTTCTGATCTTAAACCAGCAGGGTTGCAGAGAACGACTCTGCTTTTAACTAAAGAATGACAAAAAAATAATGCTTTCCTCAGTTCTTAGCAGCAAATGTTAGTATTTCTAACTTAGCAATTTCTGCGTATAAAACGGAGCAAAGAAAATCAAATTGATGATCTAGCTGCAGTGCAGCTTCTTTGGGCCAGTATCAGCAGTTTTGAGTGGTCATGTGAAAATGCATCCTCTTCTTGTCTCAGCTGAAAATGAGACACAAGTCATACACAATGACCTTACCAAGCACAGGGCAGGACCAGGGGATGTAGGAGACAGTAAATGAGGTAGTATCAGTCATTTAGTTTGAGCGCAATGCAGAGAAATGTTTGTATTGGAAATATTAAACATTCATGACTGATATTAATGTAAATCAGACCATTATTGAATACTTTGGCCAATTTTGCAAAAGTAAAAATTAACATTCTAATTTTTTTTTTAATTTTCAAAATATGCAATGATTTCCAGCAGATTCCAGCACTTCTACTGCATAAATTAAACCTAACAACTTGTAGACTGTACCTGGTTTTAAACTTGAGTACAGCTCACACTCTGAAACAAACATAAAAAAGCTGAAGAAGTCAGCTCCCAAAACCTTTATTGCATGGACCGAGTTTTTCCTGTTTTGCATAACTATTGCAAATCAGGAGTTAGTACCTATTATTACTTAGGGAAATAAAATTAAATATACAACCCCAAGAAGCCATTTCATAGTAACTATTGTGTCATTTTTCCCCTAAGAAAGCGTAGAGTGTAAATACTTAGAATGTGACACTGAGAGGGGAAGGTTCCAAGCTACTTGCAGAACGTAGGCAGAGACGAGGAACTCTGTTCTTCACAACTCCCTTGGCTCAGAAAGGTCAATTAGACACTTGCTAGCAGGAAAGGCATCCTGTACATAGAGTCATGGTTTGGTAAGAGACTGCAGTTAGGTTTGTAGGTTTTGGAAGGCAAAATACTGAAAGTATATGCTGGCAATTTTGGTTTATCAATCCGGAATTATTAAAGATCTTGTTTGCTAAACAGGAAAACTGACAGCTCTTTTCCCTTGTTTCACCTTGGGTTTCTGGGGTTTGAGTCTTGTTAACTATTGGTCTTGATTATGCTTTTATATTGTTTGTGATGATTGGTCACCTCCAATACACCATATTGTCTATTGTTTTGATTTTATGCCAAATTTCAATTAAGAAGTAAAGCAATTTAACACATGAGTGAAGACTTCCCAGCGATCTCAAACTCTTCAGACAAAAACTTTTGTGCAAAATGCAGCCCAACTCAAATACAAGTGGAATTACTCCTTCAATTCATCAGTGTTTTCATCATCAGAATGTTGATTTTATAGACATATTCAGAAAACTAATATAAATGGTCACAAACATCAAAGCAAATTCTCAGTTTTTACTTAAGCAAATGTCAGCTGATTCTTCATGTCATGGTCACCTAGTTGTAATTAGAAATACCTGGGGCAAAGGCCATACTGAATCCCCACTGACCAAGCTTTCTCTGCAGGGGAATACACATAACAACATATTATGTATAATCTGTGTATATGGTGATACGTGTCTGTTTATAACAAGCAATATAAAAAGGATTAAGTAGGATTTGTGATAAGGATTTATGCATAATTTGTTCTAGTTTAGCATTTTTTAGAAACTATGGCATCATTGTTAATTCCAAACCTCTTGATGTAGTTTACCTGATTTATAAGAGTATCACATTCCCACTTGGATACAAGAGAAACAAAATACTGAACATCACCCCTAACACCCTCCCCCCCAAAGGCACCATCCAGTGTTTCACTGAAGATCTTAAACTGTAATAACACAAAATCCCAGCCATTAGAAACCTTCACACATGAACGTATCCACTTACTGTTTCAACATAAAGCTTCTAACTCAGAGCTGCAGCTCTCCTGAATAAATTGATTCCTTGTTTTACTCTATCCCCACCTAGGCAATAAGAGATATTAGAACTGAATATAAGGAACATCCTTATTAACAGATTGCATTAATTACCTTATTAATGACGTTAATAATTCTGCAAAACAAGGAACACTCAAGACTTTACAACGGAATCAAATGTTCATTGTGTCAATGGCAGCCAACCTCTATACACTGCTGCCAGAGTAGGAACCCAAACTGAAATTCCCTCTACGTAAATAAACAAAATTTCCTTCCCTCAATTTGTTCCTTAGTGGAACAGCTAACATAGCAAACCTGCTGTCTAACCACAATAAAAATTCCAGTGAATCCCTGCATTACTGTTCCAGTAGGTATGCAGCAGAAGAACTGTATCAGCCAAGCTTTAAATTAAATCTGAAATGCGAGACATTATAGAAAAAAAATCATTTTAGTTTGTACAAAGCATCCAGCATTAAAAGAATATGAAACACACTGTGTCTACTCTCAGCTAAAATACGGAAAAAAACATGCTTACTTAATTCACTGTCTGAATTCTCCATGTCCCCACATGGTTTCACCACTGCTGCATTCCCTTTACAGCCAAGAGATGAAAGCAGGAATAGCTGAGTATTCAGATGGCTGCAACAGTGAAGTCTGGAATTCCAGTCACTCAGTTAGATCTGAGCAAAGCCCCATGATCTTATGCAACACTTGTTTCTTGGATTGCATCACACATTTACTTCATGTAAGATTCGGATTATTTTAAGTACAGAATTAATCTTTTCAGATGCGAGTCCGAGCCGGCAGTACAAACGAGCAGGGTGTTTGGCTGCTGCTCCACTGGGTGGTTTGAGAAATACACCTCTTCCATGGAAAGCAGGGAGTTTGTACTGGTGACACCAATAAGAAATACGATCTCTCTGTTGAAAGGTGTAAGACATAGCTGAAGCCACAAATCATTAGCTGTTTTCAAGGCCAAACTCAGAAACATGCTTTGCTTTCTCTGAGCTTGCCATCAAACATCCATCCTCAGCAGGGACAAAACACACAGCTCTTCCAACAGGTACTTCTAAAAGACCTTTTTCCACAGGACCTGCTGCAGTGATTTAGGGCTGTCCTGTAAAATTTTCTCTTTCATCTTTAGATCACTAATATTTATTTTTTTTAAAATTCTCTCCAGACTGAACACCCCGTAACAGCACTAACAATGACACGACCTCTTGTCTCTGCAAAACAGGGTTTAATCACCTCAGCAGAGGCAAGAGCAGGACAATGTAAACCCTCCTAGGGGAGGGCTGTACTGCCTCTGGGAAGATGGATGGCTGGGCCCATATCAGAGGCACCTTCTGACGTGCCAGGTGTACCTTTTTCTTCAAGTACTATCCACACTCCTTTGAAGGAAGGCTCGTTCCAATTCAACTGCATCAACCCTGAAGAGGCTGTAATGACCTCCATTCCTAGTATCACTTTAATTCTTTGGGTTAAAATAATGAATCTGGGGAAGAGATAAGAGAGCTTAATAGCAGGGTTATAACAGAATTGTTCTATTGTTGCTATTGATTGTTATATTTTCTAATATAAAGAACTGTGAAATCAGAACGATGATGTCTGGCAGCATATAAAACAAAAATAATTTTAGTTAAATGTTCAGAGCATTCTTTATTTTCAAGAAAGCAGAATTTGCTCTCTCTCTCTCTTTTTTTTTTTTTTTTTACTTAATATTACTCAAGAATAACCTTACAAAATCTGAGGTGGTATGAATTTAAGAAATTCCAATAAAATTTGTCCCCTGAACAATACAGAGTATGGAACCTGGCTGTAAGCTGTGAACTGGAATGGAACTTGGCACAAACCTATTTTAGTTTGGAGCCTTTTATCTTTGAACAATACACTCAGGAATTTAGTTCAGGGATGTGTAGGCTACGGATGTATAAAAGCACACCAAAGCTCTACTGGCACTTGAGCTGCAGACACTCCATTTCTACCTGTGTTTGCAGGTGCACTTCTCTGACCAATGCACAGTAAGGCTGCAGCATGAATGAAGCACTTCAGAGACACTGAAGAATCTCCCAGGGAGACAGAACATCTTTGAGAAAGATTTCTTTGGTATCTAAAAACAGCTGAGCTCACCCATGACAAAGATAAGGCAAGTTCTTTCCTTTATTCAGACACTTCATCTTGCAAATTTCTTTTAAAAACTTGCTGAGCGTGGACAGTCCTCTGACAATTTCGTTTTATCAGGGATGGACCAAGCTTCTCCTTCCCCCATATGATACTCCACAAATCCTTCCAATAATCCCTGTGCTTCCCACTACCATCCATTATGTTTGTCTGCAGTTCTGATGCCTCAGGGCTGTACAGGGCCTGGGACAACCTATAGAGAAGGCCTTGTGTAAAACTGCAGTATCTAACTGGGCACCCCTCTGTCAAACCTGGCAATAGTTCAGAGGTTATTAGCCGGGTCATGAAAGACAGACATGGCACAACTGAGTAATTCTCATCTCCTTAGGAAATCCAGTTAAAGCAAAAGTTTGGGATACTATTAAAGTTTTTCTCTGCCGAAACTAAGCCCGAAGTCTAATACAACAGCACAGCAATGTGTAGTCTGAAAGTGTGAGAGAGAACTACCACTAAGTTTCTGTGGTGCATGGAAGGTGAAACATGTTAAAACTCTGGTTTTATGCATTTATGAAAGCAGTCAGGAATCATTGGCCAAAAAGGTTCTAAGTATAAAAGACAAGTCTTAGACAATGGAATGGCTAAAATGAACATTACAGATGAAAACTTTGCTAGACCAACCCTAATGTGGAAAAGCACGCATTTTAGGCAAAATCATAAATACTAACCTGCATGAAGGAAATTCAGAACCACTAATTTTTAAAAAAAATTTCTGAGTTACTAGTGCCATTTTCTTTGTTTCCCGCTGTGCTCCTTGGTTGACTTGCAATCCCAGATAGGGTCTGATCCAGTAAATGTTTCCAGATGTAAGGCTTGTATGCAATACTCCACCTAGAAGTAAATTTTATTCCCACTAGTTACTGTTTGTATAACCCTTCAGAGTTCAGCCTTAAAAAAAAAAAGGGGGGGGGTGGGGGGGGATAAAAAAAATAAGTCCATATCCATTGGAAAGTTAACAACTTCCTTATTCCCTGTCAAAGAGAAGGGAACACAAACCTAGGCCATCAATCAAGATATGCAGATCATCCATTTTAGTAAGATAAAATTCCCACTGACTTCCATGGAACATGGGACTTCACCCAGTCATTGTCACACTCTACCCCATGCTCTCCTTCCCACATAGTTCCGAGTCAGGTTGGCAATCTCCTGACCCTTCCCACTGCTCTGACAAATAGCGTGGCTTCCCCAGTGCATCACCTACCACTCGAGACACTTCACCGGGACAGAGCCCAGGCAAAGGAGAGCACGTCGGCTCCCTGGAGCACTCCAGCACTGCCCAACACGTGGGGCCGGCCTTCGGCTGCGTAGGGCACAGCAGATCACTGTCCACACCATCTAGCAGCCGTTGGGGCATCAACTCAGTGACTCCTGGCTTTCCTAGCACTTCTCAGCCTTCCTTGAAACTCAGGCCGCAAACCCAGCAAGACATGCCAATGCTAAAAGCTACTTTCAGAAAACTCCTGCAATCAGGTCTATGATGCTGACAGCTCTCCTGTGTCCCACTGCATGCCGAGATAAGAAATCAAATGAACCCTTTCAACATTGACAAGAAGCATAATGGGATCTCTAAGACTTAACTTCCTGCAAAACCAGTAACAACTTCTACTTATATCCAGAAATCCAGTGCCTCTCAGATAATTTACTTTTCCCAGACAAACACAAATAAATATACACATTGAAAACTGCCTATAAAAGTATGTTCAGAGATCTTGGGAGAATCTTCTTTGCGTTCTTTCCTGTTCCTTGCAACAGCATAACTGACTTCTTTTGAGCCACATCATTTTGCCTCTTTTGAAGGAAAGAAATTAGGTCTTTTCTCCTACAAATAATTTTAAAGTTGTTTTATTAATGTAAACTTAAGAAATAAGAAAACAAAAAAGTCAAAGTAATAGAACATTCCAGACAGTTTATTAAATAAAATACAACAGCACCTCTTGGGTGCTGGAAGCATTCATGCTTCAGCCTGATGCCTTTACAGCGGCCCCGTCATGTGTTAATGATTACATATATTCATTCGCTACCAAAAATAGTCTCCTCTAGAATTATGCACAAAGAACATTTGTCCACAGTGAATTTCCAGCTTGGCTAGTCTGGTTGGGTTACAGTTACTCCTAATTTTACAGTGGCAGAAATCCAGAAGTCTACTTTGTGCTAGCAGTTTATCTTTTATGTCAGAATACGTTCTCCAGTCATTCAAAAGGTGGGAAAGTAGCAGCATCTAAAAACTGAGATCTTTACTGATGAAGTTATCACAATGCACAGATTACCATAACGAAAACCCAATTAGCTTATCTGGAAAAGCATTCCTCTCCTTCACCCCCCTGCTTCTCCTCTAATTTTGGTCTCCTCAGGAAACCACAAGTAGGATCTTCTTGATCACTTTCACATGCCTTAAGGAGTCAGTATATGCTGATTCCTGACTGAAACATTTGCAAGCTTAGTTTACAAGTTACAAAACCAGTAGAAAAGGAAACATCTAACAAAAAGTATGTATATTTTTAATATGTCCACTGTCTTACAAAATATGAGTGCTGGAGTGGCGGGGGAAAGCTGCTGCACATTTTTCCAAGTACAGACATACATTACTTAAGGTGTAAGACATTTTACATATATTTCAAAAGTTAGCCACATGGAAGCCTCTCGAAGATTTCTCCTGTGCTGCTTTGAAGCCATCTATTCTCCCGCTCCCTCCTCTTTTTTTTTTGGATTCAGAGAAAAATTGCTCCATTCCTGCTTGGAATCCAAAGGAGAACAGGAAGTAACGTCTGAGCTCCATAGAGATTCATTTTTATTTGCTTACAGGACGTGGCGGATTCAAAAACTGGCTTCATTTTTCAGTATCCTTAAAGGACCTGACTTTTTTTTTTTTTCCTTTTTGGCAGGGAGCACGGTTGGAACTTCAAGTTCAGCCAAAATAGACAATAAAACAGTAAGAAGGCATAATGCCAAAAATGCAAAGGCAGCAGCGTCCAGAGCATAATTCCACCCTTCTTTCTCTCCCCCCCCCCAATGATTTACAGAGGAAAACGTAAAAAACAGAAAAACCTTCTTTGTCCTAGAATGAACTCATATTTTAACAGCCTACAAACATCTCAGACCCACTGGAGGCAGGCTAAAGAATGATATTGCTCATTTAAGATGACAGATTTTTTTTTTTTAATCCATATGTTTTATTGTTATGTTCTTTTGAATATCCTACTTTGTTCTCCTTCTTGGGAGAAAACATGTGTATGAAGTAACAACATGTGGAATCTCTCACACAACACAATATGAATTTTGGTTCAAGAGTAGCCTCTTTTTTTCTCCTCCTAACTCATGATACGCATTTTTAGACATTATTCTCACTAAAAGTATGCCTGTGTTAGCCTCTAAGCCAAAACAGTACCCATTAATTTTAAAATCTCATTTGCTGTAGCAGAACTGAATTTTTTTTTTCTTTTCGAGAGGGTCTAAGCTGCAAATAATGCTAGGAAAATGATGTGCAACGACCAACAAATAAGTAAAGCTTCTTTGTGAGGATATGTGCAAATGTTTCCTCACGTTTTCAACAGGAAGACAGGCAGGATGAGTCTGCGGGAAGGTCTGGAAGCTGTATAGCAAAATTGGAGGGAAAGACAAAAATAGATTTTAAAGAGGATATTGTCTTCCTTACTGCATTAATCGTTTAGAATTAGAAGCTAACTATTCAGTGTTTCCTTTCCATCGTATAAAATTGAACCTATATAATTTGCAGAAAATATCCAGAAGCCACAGAATGCCTTCTGTTTATTAACAAGAGTCAAAGAACTACCTCTGTAGAAGCTTGTGCCCAACTTGGAAACCAAAAAATGGCAGGTAGAGGGTAGTTCCTTTAAGTAAGAAGTGCAAAGTGCACCTGAAAAATATTAACTTCTTCCTTCTAAAGAGATGAAAGAAAAAGTAACTATGACACATGCATTAAAAACAATTGAACTGTTAGTTGAAGACAAAAGGGTAGACTTTCTGGCAGGGTGCAAAGTATTTTTTCAAAGCATCTGTGAGGCCAAACACTAGAAATGTGTGTGACTGTAAGGAAAAAGACAGAAAAGACCATCAAATCACCAAGAATTTAAACAGATGTTTTTCTGAGGAACTGTGGTAGGAGATCACTTTGAAACAGGTGAGGCAAAATGACACACCAGACTGAGCTAGGGAAAACACAGCTCTTCCAGCAGGATTAATAGGAGAATCAGCAATGGGAGAGGGGGAGGGTAAAAGGGGAAAAAAAACCAACTTCTGAGTTAAGTTTCATGGCTGTGACATTTCAGGTTGCCCTAATCAGAGAAGAAAATGTAGCAGGTAAAGTAAGTTTAAATACAAAACAGATGGCATCTGCACAAACTTGTGCTGATCCTACAAAAAGAAAAAGGCAAAACAAAACAAAACAAAACCCCCCCAAAATGTCACACCCCATGCAGACAATCAGGAAAATAGACCCAGAAAAGATTAAACCATTGGCTGCTACAGATTCTTTACCAAATCCCTGCAATTTTAAAATTATGAATGATAGCTTACCTATTTGAATGCTCCGATAAACAAGTATTTGCATGAGAGATGCATCTCGCTCACTGTCACATCAAAAACCACATGACATTACTAGAGCAAACACCACACAGCATTTTGGACTAATGTGGCGTTCTAAAAGAAAAAAAAAAGTAAGGAAAAAACCCACAATGGAAGATAACAACATAGCTGCTAAAAATCTATCCACTAGGATGCCTATGTTTCTAGAGGAAAAATTAGTTATTTTATTATGGATGGCCTGGACACAAAGCTCAACTTCATCTGAATCATCATGTCTCTTGTGAAAATTCAATTTCCAGTCTATTTTGTATCCATCCTACATAGGAAGTCCAGCTTGCTGGCTGGCTGAAGGGACCTGTAGGGGTGTGTGAGGAAAATGCACTAAGAGCACAATTCCCAACTGCTCCATCATCTCTGCCTGCCCTCCAGCCTGTCTGGGTGCTGTGACACCTGGACACCCCTCAGGCTCAGCGCTGCACTGACCAACATGCACTGATTTGAGGCAATTCCAAATTGTTTTGCATCCATTTGTCTCCAACCACAAGGCTGACCCCATGTACAAAAGAGAGCACATAAGAGCAGTTTAAATTTTCAAGCACTTTCTACGTGAAATTTTTTTTAAATTGTCAACTTATATCCCAAACTTCACTCAAAACAGAACTCCACTTTACCCCACGGCTAAATAGGTCAGTCTGCAGTTCCAGCCTGAAATCATACACTAGAAATAACAACCCTTAGTACAACATAATTAGCATAACTCCTCAGGACACTACAAACCCAGCACGGCAGATGCACTGGGGCATTTTAGAGTGGAAGAATATTGTTGCAGTATGCCCCAATAAGATCAATACCTTTTGGGCCTGTAAATGCAGAGGGTGATTACATCCAAAGCACCTGGAGATGGGTGCTCAAAGTCAGGGCTGTTTGTAGTTTGGGTTTGGTGTTGATTGCAGGCAAGGTGGGGGGCAGTGTTTGGTTCAGGTTTTATTTTCAGGGTCATTTTCTGTTTCGCTGACTGCTCAGGTATGTACAAACTCCAGTGGGAAAGACAGCACATTGGAATCTGCACACTGCTGCTGCAGTGACGTCAGGTGAAAGGGCTCATCTAAATTCCAGGAGCAGCAAAGTAGAAAGGGAGCTGATTTTAGAGCTGAATGATTTTCGCTCTAACAGGACTCACTCGGCATTAGCAGAGATCCTGTGTGTTTATTTAGTGGTACCAGGTTCTCTGCTAACGACCCAAGAAGAGAAAAAGCCCATTCTCACATGCTCTTTATCAGCCTCAGGAACACACTGTTCGAACAACAGCGGAATGGTTAAGTGGCCTAGTGGGCCTACAACCAAGAAAGAGAGCTAAGACCAGAGGAACGGGAACCAAGCCAATTGTCTAGACAGCAGGCAAAAAAACATGCTGGCTAAATTTAATCAGCTGCCTCCTTTACTTTGTAAAGTGAATGGGTAGATTATAGACAGGGTGACACATAATTTGTGATTGAAATTGCTTGTTTAATCATAATTTAAAAAGAGATGAACTTATCCCAGTTCCATATCCATCATTCTTATATGTACACATAAACCAAGAGCCATCTTCACAATAAACAGCAGCTGGTGAAAGCCTCCGGCTTCAGCAGTGGCTCTGCCCTTTCTGTATCTTTATAGATTCTTTTGCTGATCCCCTCACTCGCCTTTACAAGAGAAAAAGAAGCCCTTTTTCAAGCTACCATAAGTTTTCTGCTCTTCACAGAGGGTCTTTCAAGATTCAGACTGGCAGCTTCTTTCTTGAGAAGGGGCAAAGTTGGCAAAGGACAAATAACATGATTTATAACATCTACTGACTAGGATCCATTGCCCAGACTGTGGTACAGAACAGCTGGCAGGACAGTGAACAATAGTTCTTATTAGAGGTCTGCTATTTAACCCAGTAACTACATCCAAAATTTGATCCAAAGCCCTTAGAGGAAACATGGTGAAATTCTAAAACGTTAGGGGAGGTGGGGGACAGGCATGGGGAGAAATCTTCCTTTGGTGGCATAGATGTCTGTAAGTCTTAACACCCAGTTTAACCTTGCTCTAAAATTTAAGGTGGAATTTGTGATTACAGACCTCATGCAGTACATCACCAGTGGGATGAAAAACAGAAAAAAAGGAACATTAGAAACATTTACAGATAAAGCAGAAAACTATCAATCTCAAAAGGGTGTTTATGTAATTTTTTAAGTTGCACATCTCACCATCATTTCTGTCTTAAATGACTGAGAATTGAGAAAAAGCAAAATGAGTTGGTAAGATTATCTCTAGTCACTTTTAATCTGTAACACAGCCACTCAAAATCCCAGCGGAAATTTTAATGAGCATCTGAATATTAACCAATACTGTTGTTTAAAGTTTCAGCTCCTCACAGACTTTGATTCTTCTGCTTATGGCAGCAAAAATAACTCTCAAGCAATTGTATACAGAATTGACAAAGTTTTGCTTAAATCTGCTTTGGAAAGTATTCAAATGAAATATTTAATGCTAAAATAGCCAACCTTGTAAAAGTAATAGTTCCCTTTGATTTGGGATTTTTTTTTTTTAAGAAAAGGTGGAATTACTTTATATTACTTTCTCAGGTTGAAGTAAAATAGTATATTATGACCCTTTTTAAAAACAGAGAATGGTTTCAATGAACATCCAATGTGAGGATACTGTAAAAAGTTAAAAGCTTTACAGTTCTTTTAATCTAGAACAAAATCACTAAAATATATTTAAATAAACTTAAAATATATTTAGTTTTAAAAGAGTATTCCCATGGATGTGCTGGGCAGTGCTTTCTGAGACATTCCAGTGAGTTACAACAAGCTTATTCATTCAAACGGCAATAGCTAAAATGCAGAATATAAACAGAAAACATATTCCAAGTTCATAATCACAAGCATTGATGCTAAAAATCCTATCTCCTGCACTTAGACTCAGAGAACATGTATACACCATAAAATTCACACTGCAGTTCAAAAAACCCCTATTTCACATGATATCAGAAGTGACAGACCAAGTTATAGGCTTTTGATCACATGTCTGTAAAAAAACCAAACAAACTCAAAAAAATTGCATCTGTTTTACAGATAATCATGATCAAAGAGATTATATTTAAGTGAATGGCTATGATCACAGCAGGTTCCCATAATCACCTCACAGTATAAAATACTGAAAAATAAACACTTTCCTGCTCACCAAAGGAAAGCATGGATACAATTTATTAAACCAACATATTACCTCTTAAAAATGTCTGCTAACACATAACTACAATATGCCGATAAAACAAACACATATATATCTTCTCTATAGATACACAAAAACACCTACACTTTAATTTTTTCAATAGGTGCAGCTATTTAAAGGGAAAAAAACCTGAGAAGAATCAGCAAGTGAACCTACATGGAATCAATAGACTACTACTGGGTTCACCTACAAAATACGACACTGCAGACGATTTTCAGTCAATTCGCAAGCTTTCTGTTATCTTCCACATCAGGGTCGCTTGGGGCTCCATGCACTTGCACAAAGGCACACCAGCACAGAAGAGAACAGCACTAGAGGCAAGACAGGCTTAGTGAAAAAAAAATTTTTAAAAAATAAATAAAAAAAAAATCCCATATTTGCACTAGGCAAGATCCTGCTCCTCAGTGCCCTGCCAAGCTGCTGTGATTGTGTCACCTCTCAGAAACAGACAATCGTGGGTAAACCAAACCACTACAGGGCATAGATAGTCGGGGCTTTATTTCAGTCCATATTCAAAGCATACAGGATTTAAAATACAGCCCTCAAAGAGGACAGATTTCAGCCTTTCTTTACTGCCTTAGATATACAGAGGAACAGGCAGAAGGCACATGCTGTGAGCCCTGAAACTGCGAAACAAGATGAAGATGGAAGACAAAATTCTTAGACTCATGAGAGCGCAAACACCTATGCTAGCAACTTTCTGATATCCATAAATGCATGCAATGGAACAGATGTTCAAAAATATAAGGAAGAGAATATAAAGCAATACAAGTGACCTGGTATAGCAAACTGGTATGTATTTGATTCCAGGGTTAAAAGTTAAATGAACAGACACATCCTGGCAAAAGGCCAGCTCCTAACAGAACACAAACCTTGTACGCTTTGAGTTCTGGTTTTGATTTCAAACCCACGAACTTTAAGTGGATTTGAAATCATGCAAAACACGCTCGCCCATTGCTGTTCATAACAGGAAAGACAGACAAACAAGCTCTTGTTGGGGCAGAGATCGCCCTGTGGCTCCCCAACCTGAAGCTGGCAGAGCAGAGCCCGTGCATCCCGCTTGGAGACGGCACAAAGGAGTGACCCGCAGCTGGCAGTGCCCCTCCTGGGACTGCTGAGCGGCCCAAAAGCTCTCTTTTGTCTGGGCTTTGCTGCTGTTGTTGTTGCTAAGTTTACAAGAAAAGGTTTCTATTCAAGGAAGCAAAGAAGGGGGGACTGGGGAACCTCCTGTAGCATTTCAATGGCCTGGCTGGAGCTGTACCCACACACAGCAGTGATGTTACAGTGCCCACAGGCTGAAAGAACAGGAGAAAAACTTCCAGAAATCAGTAACGAGTCTTAAAGGCAACCAGGTGTAACTGGGAAAGGGGAACAGCATTCGAGGCACGCTGACACTTCTTTTTCACACCTGCAGAGAAGCTGGTATGTCTGCAGTCTCACTTGCTTTTTCCAGTCTCAGGCATACAGCACAAACTTTTTTAAGGTTTTTTATTTTAAATTATATGTAAAATTTCATTTACGTTTAGAAGTCTAGAACAGGCTTCAAAACTGAACAGTAAGCACCCCTCTGACTCTGACACTTGTGCAATCACTGCACTGTTTTTCCCTGAGATAACTCACCTTTCACCAGAAAGGGCGTACCCTAATTCTGTCCTAAGAGAAGGGGTTACCACCACGCTTGACTTGGAACTAACTGTGAAAAGCAGATAGGAGGAAGATACTGCTGCAGCTGGAACACGCTATTGCCTGATGTTCCCTGTCATCCGTACCCGGTCTGTGGAATACTAGGGAGGCTTAGGTTGGTTATCAGGGAAAGGTTCTTCCCCCAGACGGTGATCAGGCACTGAACAGGCTCCCCAGGGAATGGTCGTGACCCCAAGGCTGCCAGAGCTCCAGGAGCATTTGGACAATGCTCTCCTGCACAGGGTGGGATTGAGGGGTGTCTGTGCAGGGTCAGGAGTTGGACTGGATGATCCTGGTGGGTCCCTCAGGATTCTATGAACGCTGCACCCCTCTCTGGAATAGCCGGTGTTCCGAATGAGTAAAGCAACAGTGCAGACTGGTTACTGCCATCAGCAGAGAATACCAGAACTGTTCATGACAAAGAGGAGCAAGAAACTAATTCTTCAGCTTTTTCTCCTTTCCAGCAAGTCCAGTCAGAGCAAATTCTTTGGCATAAAAAAGCAACAAAAAGATCCAAGAAATCAAACATAAATCTGGTAATCTGCTGAGAGGGGAAGAGCAGAGGGAAGAGAACTAGCAGGCTTTATTATTAACCACGCTTTGTGTTATCCAACAGATCCAAGAGTAACATACAGCAACTGGACTCTGTACAAGAAATCTATTATACTGCCTGCTCTCAAGTTAAGTATATTGCTGATTTCAGAAAGATCAGAATACCTAACTCTGGATGCCTCAGGAATAAACAAGAATAAATTTGTATTCTACTATGCTTGAGACAGACCTAGTCAAAATTTTTCCATGAAAGCTGTTCCTCAGCAATGAACCAGGTTTTCAATAAAGCCGTTTTTTTTTTTCTTTTTGTGAAAAGTATCTGCTTTTGGATGCTTTCCTGAGATGCAATCCAGCTAGGAAACTGGGACCCTAGAGCAAGTAAGCTTATTTTTATAATCAAAACCTGAAGTTTTCAGTTTTTCAATTTAAAGCTGTAATTCTCTTTGGTGGGAACCCTTTTCTGGTGAGACCTCTTTTTTTTGGGCATTTCCAGGCAGGGAATCCCTTTAGATTCCACAGTACTGGTACATTTTAAATTTTAGACGTGTGAACCATTCTTTTCCACAGTTTTAGTTTTCCTTCAAGTAGAACTTGAAGGAAAATACTGATCACATGAGATCACAGTCTATTCTGACCTTGATCAGAGCTAGGGATCCTTAGGACTTGTGGACCTGCAGCACTAGTCCTTGACCTTCCTGTTCAAATAGATTATATTAAAAATAAAGAATAAATCTTAATACGGTTTAATTGCTCCACTTTTAAAGTCAAGAAAATCTTAAATTAAGGCCTTCTAGCCTGAAAAGCTTCTTTGTGTAATTTTTAAAAGCCTACTTTTCACTATTTCATCAGGGAACAAATGCTCCTAGACAGAAATCACGGTACCAATCTATAATCAGAGCAACGTGTTTACGGAAAAAGTGATAAATTCCTGAAAAAAACTGTCTCATAACTGAAGTCCTCCACAAATACTTTTGTAGAAAAATCAGTAAAATTACTTAGAACCAAGCAAATTGCTTTAGACTGGACAAAAAAATCAGTGCCTAGGAAATCGCCACCCAAAAGTTTTATTTTCTTTTAAACCTTTTACGTAAATACAGGACGATTCAAAGTATGAAGCAGGTCATGTTAAATTCAACAACAAACTTTTTAAAGTAATGGTTACCTATTTTTCTACATTTTTATTGAAATAAGCTGTCCGTAAATGCTAGAGTCTGGATTTAATTCCTTTCTAAGATATTTAGATTCATATTCTCCCTTGGAGAATACTTTCAAGGCACTGATCAATAGATTCCTAAGATTAAGTTAAGAACTACATTCATCATAAGTACTTTCTATCTGTTACACATAATTTCTCTTTATACGCATAGAGTGTAAAGATTTTTCTTTTTCTCGCTCCCTTCCCCAAACTCACAAATCAGCAAATCTGGTCACAGTAACTAGTGCAAAACGGCGACTGAACCTGTGCAGTGTGCCTGATATTTGGATTAGAGCATTAATTCTGCTAGTTAGCCGCAGCAGTGCACTCTTTTAAGATACTTTTCATATTGAGTCAATAGTTTTGTGCTATTATATATAGTCACAATGCCTTGATTGGATTTCTTTTAAGACTGCAATCTTGTTCGCTGAGACAGAACTGATTAATTTCAAAAGAACTCATACGATCAGGTCTGCTTGGCTGTGCTACAGAAATCAGAACCTAGAGTGCCAGTGAGTACTACCCATTCAGGGTAATATGCATTATGTATAATTAAAAATGGATAACCACACTGCCTTTTCTGTCCCATAAAGCCCATCTGTGGGTTTCCAAACTTGCAGCTGAAAACTAACAGGGATGCACGAGCAACTCACTTCTAGTGGAAGAAAATGAATTACGCATCTTTTTGACTCCATACCTACTAATGAAGGTGAATGCCATCCTGCACAGCAGAGGATTCCTTAAGGCATCACTTCTGCATCATAAAACATGTATACAACTAGAACTGTGCAGAAACTGGAGAATTAGAAGACCAGGCAGCAACTGTATTTCATACCCCGTAAAAGCATCAAATGTTCTTGCAAAACCCACTAAGACCTATTATCTTCCCTGATGTAAAAACCCAACTTTTTGAGTCTTCTCAACCTCCAGCATTTCACTTATAGCACCAATCTTAGGGGAACAACACAAGTAATTTAAATTTGAACAATACAGAAGCCAAATGAGAAAGCGAAACATTCAGTTTTATAACTGATGGTCATTCCAATTGGAAAAATAACCATATTATTTCCCCTCATTTATTTCAGGAGAAGTACAATACATTGCAAACGTCCCTCCTGGAGAAGCAAACAATTAGGACTGACATAGAAATATTTCATAGGGAAAGAGCTGGATGCAGGGGAATGACCAACACACACAGCTCAGAAGGCAAAGCCATTAAATCCAGCTTACAAGACTCATGTGTCTGGAATTAAAAGTATAGCATTTCAGCATGTTTTTCACTAAAGAGAAAAAAAAGTCCCCTCAACTCTCCCTCACTTTTCCAGACATTGAAAAAATATACCATAGAAGATGTTGAGAAACACTATAGCGCACTGTTGAAATTGCAATGTGTGCAGTTTGCGACGAAAGCCTGTGCCATGTTTATTAGAGGCCACTCAAAGTGTCTCACATTTTCCTGCCTTTGCCCTTCACACTTCACTATCACAGGGAAGTGGACAAACCAGTTTACACGTAGACATTATTCCATACAGCTACGGTGCATGTTTTGATGCAGCATTTGGTGCCCAGGAGGTGCTCCTGAAAGACATGCCCCAGGAACTTTTGCGTATCTATTTCATTAATTACTCTACCGACTTGTGGGTAGAGACCAGTCAAAGAAAATACAGTTCTAATTTTCCTTACATGCCAGCAAAATAAGGAACAGTGCTATCTGCTATTTCAGCATCTTAAAGTTGTTTTAACACTTCTGAAAGGTTACAGAATGAGAGCAAAACCAGAGAAGCTGTATTTCAGCATTCACAGTGTATTCCTAAGAAGCCAACACACCCTCAGCTTCCATATCCATTTCAACACTTCAACACTTCTGTGGTTCCGAAGCAAAAAAAGCGCCTGTGAATGGAGTAGCTGTACCCACTTTATCTCTCTTCATATGCTTCTCCCCAGTATCACCAGAAGAGTATAGATAACTCCATTTCTGTCCAAGCTATGCAAGCAGAGGGCAGCCTTCACTCTTGGCACAGTATTCAAATATGATGTTTTTATAACCTCCATGCGCTGTCTCACTTCTCCATAGTGAAAAATGTTATATAAATA
This sequence comes from Mohoua ochrocephala, assembly GCA_013398855.1. Taxonomy (NCBI): domain Eukaryota; kingdom Metazoa; phylum Chordata; class Aves; order Passeriformes; family Acanthizidae; genus Mohoua; species Mohoua ochrocephala. The sequence goes on along the minus strand of VZTA01018451.1, from coordinate 85,879 downwards.
AGACAACTGAGAGCTGGATTACAGCAGAACTTTATCAGTATATATTGTATAGCAACCATTCATTGTCAGGTAGGACATTCCTACTGAAAGGATTTTTTAAAGTTTCATTTAAGGGTACTATAGCAAATGAGAGGAGTCAGAACACTGAAACTGGAGTCAACTTCCACTGAGAAGGACGGGGCAAAGACTGGTGGAGCCATGACATACAATGAAAGCAGCTATTTTATACTCAATTCCAAAAGGTTTAGAAGAATTTTTCATGTCTTAATCCTGAAATGTAGGAACATCTTTTTCTAGTGTACTGTGTGGAAACCAAGCAGTATTTGTTGTTTGTATCTGCACATAGAGGGGCTGAGCTAATAACGATGTGGCACCATGTCCACATAGAGGCTCCAGACTGCCAACGTGCAGCCAAGGCTTGCTTGCTGAACCAGCTCCTGAAAAGTGTCAATACATTCCTATCCATGTTTAAATTCCACTTTCAGGATCATTTTGTTGTTGCACAAGAAAAACAGTGATAAATTAACACATGATAGGATTCAGGCTTAAATACACATTAAAATACCATTCACTCTCAAAGCATTGCAAAAGAAGGACACTGTGAGTCTTCATAATGGTAAGACTCAGGAAACTGTGTCTGTCTTTCAAAATGTCTTACTGAAAACATTTAAGCTTGCCAAGACAATTTTGATTCAACCAGGCTGGAGCAGCTACACAGAAGTTGTGTTTGCAGAGTACAAGTGTGGGGGCCTCCAGCAAAGATAAACCCAAACCAAACTGGAACAAAAGTGACAGTGAGCGCTGTCTGTAGTGAGTAAGCATGGAACTCCAAACAGCTGTGGCCAAGAGCATGCTTGACCATACCCTATGTCACAAAGGTAAGCTCCATTGTGAGAACCTTCCTTTCCTCCACTACGGAAAATGTTTAGTGGAAACTCTGTGGATTTAAAAAGAAACCTTTTACATTTCTCCCAATACATAAACTGGTATCCGGCTACATTCTGAACAAAGGTACCAACAAGTACTGTGCAGAAAAATCAACACTTGCCTGATTTGCCCTCATTTATTAGAAGAAACTCTGTTTCATTCTTAATGCAGACACAGACACTTTCTTTAGAACTAAACAAAGGGAGGCATCTGACTAATAAACAGACCAGCAAACCAGCAGCTGGATCTTTTGATGCATACTCCATTGTCTCAGCCTACTCCAAGCCTGTGTTCTTGTCACAGGCTGCCAGCAGGTACAGGTGGCAGTGACAGGAGGCAGACTGCTGCTGTGCTCACGAACACACAGCACTAGGTGACTTCCTTTTAGTTACAAGCCGACCAATATTCAGTAGGGACAGCTTTTACCTCCTATGTTTCTATGTTAAAATACCAGCAAACGATATTAAGGAATAAAAGGAGAAACAACTACGCGAGCTGTTTGCATTTTGAAATTTAATTTAGAAGTTTGAAGTTTCCCTCTTCTCTCATCACTTTAAAGTATCTTGGACAAAAATTTAAGGTTTATTTTACTGGAAGTATTAGCAGACTAGAATTAACAATTGTTTACAAAAAGAATCCTCCAATCTCGCTCAGCTGCACAGATCTTCTCCCTAACCTAGCAGAAATAACTTATGCTAGTAGTAATGCACTTCATCAAATTTGAGCCAAAGAAATGGACTTGTGAATCATTTGTTTTATGAAAAACAAACTATTATTTGGTAGAATTACAGTAAAAAGCCACACTGGAGGTTCTGGTAATACTGCCATCTGATGACAAGTGACTTTTTCTAAAAAAATAAGGACACAAACCAACAAGTGTTTCTCTTACCTGAACTGCACCTCTCAATGAACTAACAGGAAGATTCAAAGGGTGGGAATCATAAACAGGTAGGAGAAAACTTAATTAAAATATTAAGCTATTAAAAAATAACAAGAAAAACGATAAAACCAAACGGCCCTGATTTACAGCTGGAAGCAGCTCATTTCCTCCAGGGGAGTCAGCAGCAGCTATAATTACCTGCTGCACGGATTTACGGTGGCTAGGGAACTACCACTCCCTTCAGCTGCTAGCAGCACTCTGCTCCTCCTGGCCAACGCACAGTGTGTTTACACCCACAGCTGATCACTGCAGCTGATTTTCATGCCTTTTTCCACCCAGCACCCCGAGGAACTTAGCTACTGCCAGCAATTAAAGTAGTACAGAAGTAACTTTTTACTTAGGAAGTGCATAGAAAGAGAAGGATAAGCCCAAACAGTGCTCACATTTGCAAGAAGTGCGGGAAACACTCATCTACCCTATCCACTACTTCATCAGCAAAGATCTGTGTTAATTCAGACAATTAGATAGGCCTGACACTAGGGCCATGCTATTCTTCAAAGTTTATAAAAAACTTTCCTATCTAGACAAAACAGAGGCATACAGTAAGTCAGGGCCAGAAATCACAGAGATATTCAAACACGAATTTCAAACACTAGTTACAGAAGACTTAGATTTCAAACTGCTTTACTTCGTTCTACCCTGATCTAGTGAAAACATCATGTCTCTCTCCTCCAGCCATTGCATTTTCTTGTTTCCAAGAAAACATCCAAATCCTAAAGGTGGTATAATACAGCCACACAGTAAGTTCATGGGGCACTCCTGGAAGATTTCCCTAAAGCACACAGGTCACAGGATTAGAAAAATCATTAAGCATCTGAAAATGTGCTCTCCATCCATATTAAAATTTGGCTTAGCTTATTGAAATGGAAAAAAGGTTCTGGCTGGCTGTGCCAGGTTTCCCATGTAGAGTGGTACATTTTCAGATGTCTGGTTATGGAATGGGGAATCCTTCCCACTGATAAATGATAATATCCCCACCTTCAAACAATAAAAGTATATGCAGCAGTAAGCCCCTTCTGGGGGAGCGGGCAGGTTGACGTTGTCTAGTAGCACTGTAGGTTCCTTTTTTCATGCTATGAATTTATCAAGGTTTCACTCTACACAAAGGTAGTTTCTTTTTCTTCTCTTGTCCACCAGAACACTTATCGTGAAGTTACATGTCTTCCTTAAGACTCACATTTACTTTGTAAAAAAATTTAAATATGTATTTCTGATGCAGAATATGAAGTTAACCATACTCTCTGATTAGCCTATATTTTATTCCCCAGCTGTTCTGCAAGCAATTTTCTCCCAATCCCATCCTTATCCTGCATTCTTTGGGAGGGGGGTTGGAAAAAAAGAAGGAAAACCCCACTTTTTTCAGGGGATCTCTTAACCATGTAGTGGGCAAAGGTATACAGCATACCCTGTGTATTTGGATTTTGGTTTTTTCTATGAACAGGGAAACACAGCATCAGTCCAATGATTTCCACTTCTTCTGTGAACTTTACATTACTTATACACTGGAAACCAGAGCATTCAAAAGTAAGCATCAGCCATACGTCTCAGTATGAAAATTCTGAAAGTCTAGTCAAAAGAATAATGACCAGGAGAGTTTATTTTTAAAAACCACTAGTTATTTTCAGGTCATTTCATTTTACAATGCTACCTATTGCTTTTGGAAAATATATATAATATATTTTGAAATATAAATTTCAAAACAGGCAGCCCTGTTCTCCAAGCTGTCATGGGAGAGGGAGGCACTGCATGGCTACAGGCCCTCAGCTACTCAGTCCCAAGCACCAGTGTCTACCTTCGCTGGCATGTACTTGACTTTTTTAAGAGTCATTTTGTCATAAAATCCTACCTGGAGGCAAGGTTTCATTTAACTACCTCCCCGCAGGTAGAGAGTCAGCATTCAGACTGTCCTGTGCCGGGTGTTTTGTGAAAGGAGAGCTGATGTGGGCTGGCTGAATTGAAGGCTTTATAGACAGTAACGTGCTTATATGTGACCAAGTCAGAGTCAACGTACAAATTCAAATTAACTGAACTAGAAATGTTTGACCATGAGATTCAGAAAACATGTGCAAAGCACCCTCAGCTTACTTCTGAGTCACACTTAAGACCTTTAAATATTTAGCACTGCAGCAAAACCTTTTTAAAGCTGTATGTACTCAGCATATACAACACTACTACTACTGTAAATATGAACAGAGGTTCACCAGCACTCTACAAAGGAATCAAATATCCAAAAGTTTATGAAATTTTACGAACAAGTAAGTTGCCCTTACTTCACATCCTTTTCTCCATTATACATGAGTAAATAAAGACTGGTCAAACAGAAAGGGATAGAAACCATTAAGGCCAGTTCAGCAACAGGTGTCAGCAGGAGCTAGGGAGAGATATCACTACTGACCCCCAATGAGTATTTTTATTGTTCAACCTATTCTATAAGAAGGAAAAACAGATCAAAATCAGCCTTCAAAATGCAAGGTTAAATCCCAGTAAAAAAATAAAATAAAAAATAAAGGAAAAATAGAAGAATGAATGACTCAAAAATAATCACTCCTACACTGCTGGCAGCTACTTGAGAGAGTTACAAATGTGTTCAGATTTATTAATTCAAAGAGCTGCCTGAAGAGGGAGAGATTATGAAAAAAGTGAAATATCATTGACAATTAATTCATCTCCTTGTTCCCTCTGCTCCCTGCCCCCGCCAAATTAAAGCTCAGAAAGAAGGTCCTACTTCTGATCAACTGATATAACCTTAACTTATTCACAAAGCAGGTAACTAGTACATCCAGAAGGAAAGAATGGATGCTGCCTATGAACCTTATCACTCCCTAATTTCACAGTAAACATTGCTAAACTCATCTATCCCATCACCTGGCTCAGTCAGCCAGCATCCCTCACACACCATCACAGACAGCTCCTTCACGCCCTCCCACCACCACCAGCAAAGCCTTCCCTACACACCTTCCCAGGCACTCGATGGCCTTCCCGGGAGAGCGGGCACACAGGGACAGAGCCCCCCTGCCCAGCCCCTTGGCGCATCCCGCCCGCTGCCCCTGAGCCACGGGCTGGGCAAAACCCACCTGCCGCTTGACTTTTCCGGGGGCCTGATTGAGGGGGCATTTTTGTGTTTGGGGTTAGGAGAGGGCTCTCCGAGATCCTTCCAGCCCTGCTCCGCCAACATCCCCCGCCTCAGGCGGCTCCAGCCGGACAGGGCGGCCCTTCCACGCCTCAGCGGCCGCCGTCACCCCCTCCCGCTCCCCGGGACCCGTCAGTCCGCCCGCGGCCCCCCCAGAACACAGCGCTTCCCTCTCGC
>VZTA01018451.1:64968-80641 GCA_013398855.1 Mohoua ochrocephala | reverse complement strand
GGCGGCGAGCGGCGCCGGGCACCTGCGGCGGCCGGGGTGAGACGGGATCCCGCCCGAGGGGGGGAAATAGCGCAGGGCAGAGCCATCCCGAGCGGCGCTTTCAGCCGGCGGAGCCCGCGGGCAGCGCGGCTCCCTCACCGCGGCCTCGGGGGAGCGAGAGGGGACGAGCAGAGCCACCGCAACACAACACTCGTTCTTGACGGTGGCTTTTTTCCTTTTTTTTTTTTTTTTTTTTTTCCACTTAGAAGGATAGTTTGGGGGTTTTGTTTTGTTTGCGGTTTTTGTTTTGCTTTGTTTTTCCTGCACGAAGAGGCTACGGAAACCTCTTTAATGTATTTCCTATTAAAGCAGGGACAGTCATCTAAAAAGCAGTGTATTTATGCAGCGCCTTTATTCCCAGAGCAGTTTACAATGCGCGGCCCTGACTTCGGGCACTGTGTCCTCCGGTGCCGTTCCCGGACTCCAGGTATTTCCAGGATCCAGGCGTTCGCAGGGCCTGGGTTCGCACGTGACTCAGTGTGTCCCCTCCTGGGCACAGCCGTTTCGGGATGAGGGGTGGCATCCCGACAGGGACACGCACTCATTACCCGGGTGGAGTGGAGCGCTTTGGTCAGGCAGCCTTGGTCTAACCTGGGAAAAAAAAACCCCAAACAGATTTAAAGAGAAAAGACAAGAAACTACTTGATACCTCAATTATCAGTGCATCATATTAAAGGATTAATGAAATTACTCAAAGCTCCGTAAAGATGTCGAGTGATGGTATTTTGCTGTGCATTTCAATCACCTTTTGCATCCAGTCCCAAGGAGATGAAGTGATGCACCTCTCATCTTCAACCCAACGCATCCATCCATAGTTTCCCACTAAAACTGTAAAATCTTGAGTCAGGATCTTTGGATTTGAAATGAAACCCATATAGCAATTGTTTAAAATATTTTTTTTTAAAAGTATTTTTCAAAATACCAGTTTTGTAATCTAAGAGAAAAAAGTATTAAAACAGCAAATTGGGGTTTTTTTTAGTGATCTTTCACATACTAAACTTCTAAAAGAACTTACCTGAAACCAGTTAGTTAAAATAAAGTGAAGGAAAAACAAACTTTAAAAGACTGGAGGTTACAGTTCATAAAATGGAGCCCAGTTGCAGCTTGCTGGTATGATATCCTTATAACTCCCTGCAGTATTCCAAACCATGATGGTCTGGGTGAAATGTAGCTCGTACCTCCAGTAATCAAATTTCAGTCTCTGTTTTCAGTTAGATTATGCTATTTCCTACTTAATTTATTAAATAAGTAATTAGTTCAACTTCTCAGTATCTATTTTGGAGTGATCAAATGTTAGGAGTAAAACCTTTCAGTGTACAGGGGAAATTTCATTCCCAATTCACAAGGCAAAAGTGTTGAAGTGGATTTAGGTGTCTACACATGGACAGAACTGTCTAAGCAAAGCTTTCACTTCTGACTGGAAAATACTGAAAAACCAAAAATTTTTCGAAGCATAAATACAAGAGAAATTTTATAGGCATCATAAATAAGTTCGAAATGTTTTATGTTAAAGATACTAGTGTTTGCTTTCAGCTGATTAGATGCCCATGCATGTTACATGTATAAATAAAAAATTAGTCACCACTTCCACATCAATATGAAAACCTAAGATACTCAATTGTTACATTTTAGGACTCTCTTACCTTGCCAAAGAAGAAGCTTGAAAGCATTAGCGTCAAATAAGTATGATTTCCACACTGCCTCTTTTTAACATTGATACCAACCACATTTGTTCTGCCATGCGTTGTAGAAATTTGTTGTTGATATTTTAAAGTCATGTTCATCACCACTCTTAAAAGAGTCTTCTTTCATTTATTCAAAATTTGTCTCCACCTTTTTTTGCCTGTTGAATGTAGTATGTATATTAGCCTCTGGAAGGCTTTTCATGACTGCAGAAATGATATTAGGCATTAGGGATATTCGGCATTTGTTTGAAGAAATTAATACAGTAAACAACAAAATTCTGCTAACACCCTTCCAATACTGAGGTGCAATCGATTTTAGCAAGAATTGGCTAGAGCATTCAAACTTGGCTTAGCTGAGTAATTACTGATACACAACGCGTAGCTGGAATTTCGTAGTAAAAATACTAAGCTGTGAGCACACATTCTTGCTACTTTTTTGATGTTCTAGATGTTTATCCATGCATTACAGCAAATAGAAAACTATGTTGTTAAAATGAAAGTTCAGTTCTATTTCTCATTTCATCACTACTTTTTAAGGTTTCTTTAGGCTAGACCTTTTCTGTGTTTATATCCCACATAAAGGATTTATTTGTGACTTTTTTTCTAATGTAAGAATAAGTTCAGTATAGTTTTAGTTGAATCATGCACATTAATGGTTTGCATTTTTATACCTCAAAGTTAGATCAACAAACAGGATGTTTTCAACCCGTAGTAAGACAGAAAATACCACATCTAGTTAGCAAAGAATTTTTTGAGTAAAGCGTAGCTTCCTAATCAATGCTGGAATGTTCAGGTTCCCACCAAAAGCTTATGAGACAGCATTGCTTAAAAAATTATTTGAAAAAGTTCATGACACTGACAGCACCAAATCTTCCAGCCTGAAATCGTGTTAAAATCTTAAACCAGCATACTTTTTCCTTATTTTTAATAAAGTTGCATACATGGCAGATACACTGGGAGAAAAACCCCAAACTTAGAAAGCTACTGGAATCTTGATTATAGTGCCAGTTAAACTGGCAGGCTTGAAGCAAATCAATATTGTTTCAGTTGTTTCCTAAGGCTGGAAAACCAGACTGTAACTGTTGTAACCAAGCTAGATAAGCACAAGCTATTGGCACAGCCTTCATTGTACATATAAAATAGGAGCCAAGAGCAAAATTTTTTGGAGGATCAACTGGAAATGATGACCATAGTGGAATTTTACAAGGAGAAACATAAGAATTATGCATTGTATCATGCCAAAACTGCATTGCCATACTTAAAGAAAGCTTGCTATTGAAAAGCAGTAATTTAGGCAAGGAGAATTACATAGGTGAGTGTATTAGGTTATAATAATTTTCCTTTTTTTTTTTCCTTCAAATTAAAGCAAAAAATTCAGAACCAAACAACAGATCTAAAGCTAAAATAGATAACGGCAATGAGATCTGACACCCCATGTCATACGGGATTAGCTTTTCATCACAGACACATAGTTTTTGTTGATTAAAAGCAAATGTGTGAAAGCAGACATCAGCACCTCCCGTTGCAGTTAGGAGCTGGCAACCAGGGAATCGTGTTGCAGTTCTGGTCTCTTTGCCCCTCACTTGTACTTTTTCTGACACCTCGCTACACGAGAGTCTCTGACTGTAGGTGAGCAACTACGTTGATACACAATTCGGGACTACTTGGAATGGGACCATTAAAGAGGGTCAGAAGGAACAGGAACTTGTTTACCTGGCTGCTGTTAGAAACACTAACTGGGATATATGGAAAGGTGCATATACCGAGGATTTAGACACCTGACAGCTGGCAGCAGGAAAGTCCCAAACTGGTTTTCACTATGGGCAGCAATGCTCTCTTTCAAAGAAAAAAAAGTGCTGTGGACTAAGCCAAGAGAGAAAGAGGTTTTACCCTTTTAACTCCATCCTGCAGATAAAGTATTTAATCATATGTTCATTTAAAATAAAAACAGTTGCTCTCTGACCACCGACTAGAACACGGAGCTCTCTGAGCCTTAAACACCGTGTTAAGAGGTCATTCTCAGTCTTGGGTTTTCCATCTCTGCTCCAGAGTTCCCCAATTCCCTACATATCTGCCAGCATTTCCAAGGACACTAAGCAAGCAGAATGTTGTAAATTTCTGAAGCAGCAATCAGGGCAAATTCTACAGTTGTGCTGAACTTGACCTGATGTCACCCAACACTGCAAAATGGCCCAGAAAATTCTTTGGATTTCTGCCTCTTTTTTCCTGAGTTGCTGTCAATTTCTGGAGGAGTAACAGAATCCTCACCTATGATTTTTGGAAAGGATCGGTTCCTAATCCCCAAAATGATCAAGCAGAACAGAATGCAGTCTGTTTATACCATTTCTTAACTTTCCTCAGAATTCCTGCAGCTATCTGTACACTTTGATGCTCTCTTAGGGCCATTGGCAGGCTGAGCCAAGCAGGTGGATTTCTGCCCCTCTGGAGAAAACCCATGGATACCGAGGGGCTCTGGCAGGCTGTGAAGGTCTGCATGACCGGGGGTCACAGCTCCAGCCTGACTATCTAGACTTCTCCAGCACTGCTTTCATTCATCCTCACAGGCTTGCGTCACTTTGAAATCTAGTAATGCAAATAACGGCAAAGTCTCCATCTGAGATCTTGAGAGGTTTATAATTAACCCCATTTTTTAATCTTTGTTCCAAGTCAGCAGTGTGGATGAGCCACACAGCAAAATATCCCAGTAGAGTCCACAATCTATCAAGACTCTTGGAGACAAAATCAGAACTGAAAAATTTTTGTTTGAAAACCACCTACCATTGCAAACAAGTAAATAGTAACATTAAAAAGAAGTTGCCATAAACTAGTTTTCCACAAAAATCAGAAGCATCAGTGTTCTGGGGCTGCTGCAGTCATCAACTCTTACACATCTGGCTTGACTCACAACAATCAGCACTAAACCCAGGATAGTGGAATACACTTCAATGTTCCATGTGTTATGGGAGGGACCAGAATATTGTGACCCACTATTTGGGAGGAGTGCTGAGATTAAAAATATGCCAAAAGCGTCAGATTTTCTAACTTCTGCATTAGTAAAGATCTGCATGATTTTCATCAGTGCTGACATGGAATCAAGGGGAGCCAGTTTACAGCCGAGCATGAATATGATTAAAATCATACAGACAATCTGTGGGCTTATTTTTAATGCAAGAGGACAGTAATACAGTGACCACTGGCTAGTAATTGCTCATCACACACGAATATTGAAATGTCTCAGTCATTGATTTAGTATCTTACAGGTCCAACTCAAGTTACAAGTCTCAGCTCTTGAGGAAATCACCAATGAACAGGAAAGTGATGAAATCACTACTTAGAGAATCGAATGCCAAAAATTTCATCTAGATTAAAAAAATAAAACATTGCTTAAATTTTCCATAAAAAACGTACACATATAGGTATTAAAATGGCAGTTTTGCTTCTACACCACGGCTTAAACCAGTCATCACAGGAGTTGTCAGCAGTATTTTTTATTTGCTAGAGCACATCTGTATCATGTTGAGGCAATTAATGTACTTTCACGTTTTGAGCTGTCTCCACAAACAGGAACAGTCTAAACACAGCAATATTTATTCAATTATTTAGCATTCTTCTTAGCATTGTGGCATTTTAACGTGCCACAACAGTGTTACTCGCATGCAATAACCTTTAAAAACGTGGCATTTTTAACCTGGCAGTATTATTTTAGTGGCTGAACAACAAGGAGAGGGGCATGGAAAGAAAGGGCTGACCGTACTATAATGATACAGCATCAATCAACAATACTCACCAAATTGTACCGTCCTTGGCCTGCTGCACAAGGCTGAATCTGCTGCAAACATACTCTGGGAACCTGTGGGAGAGATCTATAATGAGAATGATGGAAACCACCAATTTAATAGGTTTTATTCAGCGCTATCATATTTCACTGCGTTAGAAAGCTCAAGTGCTTTAAACAGGTGACTTTACCAGGTAAGCATATTGTCAAAACTTGTTTCAAGAATATATTTTCTTTAATAATACACTAGTCTATAATAACCTACAATAGTAACTCAAACTGACATTATCTAAAAAATGTAAGATCCAATATAATTCAATTAAATACCAATCTAACAATTTTTATGCAAATTACTTTACTCCATCCTGCACATTCCTTTATCTCTTGAGATCATTCTCAATTTCCTTTTCTGTAGCTTTTCTAGTGCTACACTGCATTTTGTTAATATCACCACTGAAGCTGAAGACAATATTTCAACTCTTAAGCCTACCAGAAAATTATAGTTAGATTTATACTGGCTTTAGTCACACAACTTTGCTTTCCAATGATTTTTCAAAGTACTTTCCCATAAAGACTAGAAAGTTCAGACAGGCCACCAGCATTATTTTTGGTCTATTCTGAATTTCATACTTGTTCTTGAGTCTATTAATAATCTTTGTACAAGAATGTTCATTAGAAGGAAGGCTGTTAGTTCATCCTAGGTTGCCAAACTCTTCCCATTTTAAGTCCCAGTTGCTTATAACTTTGCCAAACACTAAATGCTTGGGCTGAAATTTTCCATGCCATGTCTGTGTCTCAATCTGAGATGTGTTGGAAAATTTCAGCTAAAATAAATAGAATGGTTTCCAAGAATGAGTGTTGGTGAAAAACATTCTGTTTTACTGGGGAAGGGGGAGTGGGGGGGTGAGAAGGGCAAAAAAAATCAAGAGATATTTTCACTGCAGAGCTCACTTGTTCCGATTCACTGCCCTGAAACTGGCANACAGGGGCTTTCTTTTTCTTCCCTTTTTTTTTTTTTTTTACTTTCCCTGTGAAAATCAACTGAGTGTGGACTACTTATAAGCCTTTGAAAAATTGCTGCCTATGTGAATTTACTGCAACATGGGATGGGAAAGAACTTCCTGATGGGCTGAGATCAGTCCCATGCAATTCTGATGTGTACAGTAGATGCCCAGGCCCGAGAGCTCCACAGACAATCCTGGCATGTGCTCCTTCAAGTCCTTGGCCCCCAGGCACTGTTGTATTGCTTTGTTACACTAAAAACACAAAGCATGAGGTGAAATGCATTACGCCAGTTCAATGCAAGAAGGAAGCAGAAGAAGCTGGAGAAAGAGGTGGGAAGGAATTGCTAATAGAGTCATTAAATAACATTTCAAGGTGACCTAAGGACCAGACAAACTGCAGGGGAAGGCAATGGCCCTTTGCAATTTCATGTGGGGTTAGATTCTTCTCGCCCCAAGTCTGGAGTGCAGTTCCAGCAGCAAATACTCATTGGCAATTACATCCACACTGAGAAGACTTCCATCTCTGACTTGGGCATTACTGGGGGAAGATTGTGAACAGAAGACATGGTATGTCTCTTCAGCACTTTAGTGACCTGCTGCTGCCAGCACACAGGAGGAAGTTGATTAACTCAGGAATCAGAAGAGCAAGACCTAGCCCTGCAGCAGCAGCTGCAGCGCCTACAGAGAAAGGGAGTCAATGGGAAGAGAAACCTGGATTAGACTGGTAGTGTTTGAGTCTGCAGGGGCAAGGGAAGACTGCAATGCTCAACAACCCCCATATGGCACACATGTGGCACTTCCAACTTAGATATCCAAATGATTTCAAGAGGCAAGGCTGTCCTGCCATCAGCCTTTCAAATGTACAGGGATATTCGTCTTCATAAGCCATGAGAGAAAAGATGGGCAGAATTGCCAGATTCAGGATGGGCAACAAACTTTGTGTCAGGGTCAGGCATAAAGAATGAACAAAATTCCAGCTTACCTGAACGTGGTTTTTGAATTGTGTAAGTTGCAGTTGCTTCCTATTTTGGTGTTTTAGCCGGCTTTGCTCCCATGTTCCACCAAGTCCTGGCACAGCCATTAAGGTTTTTTAATCCCTTTTGTGCTTAGCAGCCTCTGGTGTCTTCACAGGGACAACACACAGTCAGAATCACTCCAACGGAGTCCAGAGCATTACTGTTCTTCTTCAGAGGCCTCTGGTGCAGATGGAAAGCCTTTGTTGTCTCTGTCATAGATATCTGGCTGCCATCCACCAACCTTGGACTTGCAAGCAACAAATGAACTACTTGCAGATCTGGTGCAGGTTGTGAGAACCAACTTCTAAATAGCAGCCTTAGCCCATTGCTGTCCCAGTTCAGGGGTTACAATGAATTCTTTGGAGTTGAAGAGGTTTGGGGTATGTTTCTACACAAGTTCATGAAAACTTACTTTTGCATGTGGAAATTCTGGAACCATTGCTGGTCAAAGTGAAAAAATCATATAAACCCCTTATGCTTCCTCCTCATGTGAGCCCTATTGATAGGCCTAATCCGTTTAAAGAGAGATACAACTATGACATCAGCCACTTGTTTTCTCCAGATTCAGAGCTCCCAGCGCTGCTGAGGGATTGCCCATCACCAACAATTGTGGTGCAAGGACAAAATGCTCCTCTGATAGATTCTCAGCTGTTTTGTTCTGCTACAGAGAGATAGAAGTGAACATCCTGCTGAGCCACTGAAGGCAGGCAGTGTGCCACATATTGGTGCTTATTCACGTTCCACTTCAGATGGCACCAGGACAGCTGGGAGAGATCCCTGCAGGCTTTAGCATCACCCACAATATTCAGAAACTGAATATGTCTGGAGTGTTGTAAAAGAAAACTGTGAGTGGAGAGGGGTAGTTTGTAGGCCTTGAGTTCAGGGCAACGCCACGGAGCTTACTTGCTGTGGAGAAGTGATGGAAATTAGAGGATAAAGAACTATCTCTGCTTCTGCTGTAGAGGTCCTGTATGGTGGGGGGAAAAAAATAATGATCTTTTCCACAGCTAGACACCTACCCATGTGATGCTTCTTTTCTGACTGGAGATTCAAGATCATCATCTGAGGGATTGCAGAGCTGTCACAGCTGGAGCTGAAGTAACTGGGAATTGCAGCTTAGGCATATAAAGTGCAATAATAAAGTGATAAGATCTTGAAGATCAGGAACCTTGAATTCAGCCTCTGACATTTGTGAATATTCTTAGCCTCTGGTAATTCCTATGAAAGACAAGCAAGCTATTTGGCAGACCAACCAGTTTAAGGAGGACCATGGAAGGGTGACTGTTGTAAAGGAGGAATACCTGTTGTTACCTATGACTGTCATCCATTGTTGTTACTTAGTTGGGTATGAGAATGGGTATTTGTGTTTATGTGAAACTGTTAGACTGTGTGAGTGAATGAAAGCACCTTAAAAAATTATCTTCTCAGAGTAACAGCATATATCACAAAAAACCCAACCACAAAACCCACACCCGAATAATAAACTGAAGAAAGGAGAAAAACTATTTTATTACATGTTCCGTGAAATGCTGCCTCAAAAATAATAAGTTGTCCTCCCTTCCTTCAAAAGCTATCCTGCATAAAAAGGAAAGAGTGCAGATTTTTTAGTTTGTGGCAGCAATAGTAGTGTTTAATATATCAGAGCATCTTTGAAAACCATCCCAATTTCACTTTGCATTGTGGATAGGTACACCTATCTTTTCATCTGGAAGAACTGTCAGTGAATCATACAGGTTGCTGCACTTCTGTTATAATCATTAGGAGTAGAATTAGAATTTTTCAATTGAACAAGCAATTCTCAGTCATGTCAATCTTGATGCTTAAAAGAAGAGTTAAGCATAAACTAGGCAACAATATTTTTAAGTGGTTTTCTTTCCTGCTCAACTAGCTCAAAATGAACAAACAATCTAATTTTATTCTTTTTTCTCCTCACATAGCTGCATGAAAGATCTACACAATTTAAGCATTGCATAGTCTTTGTTTTGCATATGAACAATTTGAAATAAGCATTTATTGTTGACTTAACAAAATACCCTGAAGTAAAGGAGAAAGGACTCAGTGCCATTGAGCACTCTGTCCTGACTTAGAGCTCTTTCATACAAAGGCTTTATTGACCTGTGTGAGAGTTAGTTTTTGCTTAACTCTAAAGGAGTAATATATTCATAAACTAATGAATACTTTAGTAAATTAGGATATATATATATACGAACGCAATAAAAACAAATCCTGAGTTAAAAAATTAGGGGCTCTGTGGTCAGGCATTTCAATAATTCAATGCACTAGTGATTTGTCAATGCAGAAGAATTCTCTCTGGTGGCTTAGCCAGAACCACTTGATGAAGCTTTCTGTTCCACAAAGGAAATGCTCAATCAGTCATCATGCCTGAGCTAACTTTGAGGCTAACTTCACTTCTTGAGTGTCTCAGGTAAGAGCTTGATCTCTCAAATTCATATGGCACGATAACTTACACTGATTTTGCTTGCTTAGAAATTAAGAAGGAAATTGGCAACAACTACAGTGCAAATAAACTTTGTTAAATGCTTAAGGAACCTTAACATGGTTAAGTCTTTTTAATGAGGGAAGAAATCTTAACTATGCTAAGATACTGTAGATGCTTAAGTCTCCTTAGGAATTTAGAGTAGCCCAGCCATGCTAAGGCACTAGGAGCTTAAAGAAACATTAATTGGTTAATAAGCCGTAAATTCTTAACCAATCTTAAAAGAGTTAAGTGCTATAATCCCAAATGCTTGATTCTTTTATCCAGTCAAAACAGTCAATGAGATCAAAACTGTGAGCCTCTGAAGTTCAGTATAACTTTCCTTTGTATTGCTGTGCTGAAGTCTGCAACCAAGGTCTGAATCCATGCTCAACCAAACCTTCATGGCCAGGGATTTCAGCCTGCTTGGAATTAATATCTCTCCCCCCGTGGATGAATTTGTACTAAGAGTTCGGTTCTAAACACTGGTTACCTGAAATGTTATCCAGACCTCTTTTCTGATCTTTTTTTTCTGTGGATATTTCATACTGGTAAAAGTAATTTACTGACCCTTCCTGGTTAAATACCATCAGGCCAAAAACTCAGGAGAATATTGTTTAAACAGAGTAGTCACTATAAACAGAAATATCTGGCTGTGGGGTCAGTAAGCCAAAGGGAATGTGAAGATTAAGGCAATGTTCCAAGAACATTTATAGACTCAAATTAGCCAGACTAATTTAAAATATTATGTCACAATTATATATAAATGTATGTATGTATGTATGTATGTGAAAATAAACATATTTATTAGAAAGCAGTGACTTCCTTGCAATTTTATTAACTATTTCAGGATGAAGGGAGCTTTTAAGACCACCTAATAAATTTGGGTAGACTGATCCTATACACTGCTGCTTTACAGGTAGCAACAGATTCCTCTCATGTACATCAGCATTTCATTAAAGGTAGTGCTGTTTATATATTTTCTGACTTCTTGTAGAAAATTAGTTTATGACCAGTAAGAGATCCTCATGAATAAGTAGTAAATTTTGGACACTACTCATGGCTCCTTGGTATAGAAGGGCTTTACACACAAAGCCCTACATTTGTCAGACAATTTCTCAGAAGAACTGTGGCTCTATTGCCAGTAAAAGGTTAAAACTGCATTTTTGCAGTTTTGAAGTGAATCAGAGGGCATTACTGAAGAATAGTTATGCTTCTTATGAACCTCTAAACTAGGTTTGAGAGATTTTCTGTTTCTTTTTGTATGCTATGGAGGCCTTTTAAGCAGCAGCAGTTCATAGCCAGGTGTGGTAGTGCCCAGTTCAGGTGTTTGGTGTGACATAATGCAGAGGAGAAAAGAGACAATAAATGAAAAAAAAACCCATCAGGTTTGGTGCCACTGAAGGAAGATGCAGTAGACATTTTTAAGGCCTTAAAGAAAAAAGATGAAGAAAATCATGTAACATTAACCCTGTTTAATGCAATTCTCAGCTAGAGAGTTGTGAGTACATGGACAAGGGAACAAGACTCTGTCCAGAGAATGGAATCTGCTTCTGGGGCCACATCGAGGGTTCACAATGAGGGAGAAAGCCAAGGAGGCCAATCACCAAACACTGAACATCCTGGAAATGTAGTAGGCACCTTTTTGACCTGCTGAAGTGGCCCCACATGGCCTCAGAGCTTTCTGGCATTACCAACTATAAGTCCTCAAAAGTGCCAGTCAGTCTTCAAAATAGGATGACTTTAAAATGGTTGTATTTGCAAAAATAAACATCTTACGTGCTTTTTAAATTACTATCTCTGTGTTCAGAAACAAGTCAAAGTTTGGTTCAACTTTTTTCTCTACAACCATCTGAACTAGAAATCATAATTAAAAATGCATTGTTTAAAGAGGTGGCATTTCCTTCTTCTATCACTTCAATGGAAGGGCTGGGACAAATGTGTAGCTTCCATGTCCATGAGCTAATCTGTCTAGCTCTGCCCTGTTCCAGTCAGTTTTACTGGAACAAACTGTAATTACGCCCTTCATTTAATGTTTGCTCTTGCCTGAGTGTAACTCAGCTTAATAGTGCAATTGCCCTGGATTTAACGAACTGCTCCAACAAGACCAGTCTGAGGCCTGCCGGAGGCAAGGCAAGAATCATTACTGCTCTTTATTATACTTACAATTCATAACTGGAATATTGCTTCTTTTCATCCAGCAACTTATAATTCCTAAAACTTTGAAGTCTAAGAAGGCATTGCAAGTTTTACAATGCCTACCCATTACAAGTTTCCTGGATTTTGAACAAAAACATTTAGGTATTTAAAAATTGTAAAGCAAGTCTCTGTTAAACAGGATAAATACATTTGAAAAAAGGTTGTTTTCCCAAAGGCTAACACTCTCTAAATAGCTTGTAAAGATACTTATTTTATTTTATCTAGCTGTAGATACTTTTGAAGGACCACTTATGCTTTTTAGGTGTGAGAATAGACTAATTTTTCCATCCTTTATTATTGCTGTAATTAGATTAAATTTTTTCCAAAACTCAAGTTATTGAAGTTATATGTATTATAAATATAAATGTTACATACGTACACAGATGTCTCTATATGCATTTTAAGATTCTCTTGGCTGGCATGAGGAAAAAGGTAAAAAGATAAAAAGATGGAGAATAGGCTGGCGAAAAGATTGTCTCTGGTGAGAGATTGTCTGAGCCAGCAGCTGCCCAGCACACCCAGGCAGGTTCCTGCTCGGCCTCACTCCAGCCTGTTTGGTTTGAGCAGACCTCATATGCCTGCTTGCTAATCCTTTCTAACCAAGTTTGCCATGCTATGGTTTATCTGTCTACTCACTTTTCCCAGGCTAAACTTATTCGGGTTGCTCAGGAAATTTTTTTGGTTTGGTTTGGTTTGGTTTTTTGGCTCCTCGTGGCATCAATTTTAAGTCACATTTCCTCCAACCTTTATATGATTACTGCCACTACAGAGACTTCTGGACAGTGAACAACTGCAGCTGTTACAGTGTTTTTCCTAGAGCTTTGGGGAAAAGATTGAGGAGAAACAGATCCTAGTGTACCGGAATCTTTTCCTTTCCTTCCACCTCACTGGAATACCAGTGAATACCATCTCCTAGATATATCTGATACCATACTTGTGTACCGAACACTGATGGGTTTGGATATTTGTAGTTAACAAAAAAGAGTTGTACCCTGATATTTACTCACTGTCAAAGCCAACTTAGTTTTTTGATGGTAGGAGCTACTCAACAGGTGCCAAGGTTGAAACTGGTGAGAGTCGGTGAATGCTATTTTGTTAAAATAAATTGGTAACTCTGTGCATTTGGCAATTTGCAATTAAGCATTTGAGAGTAGCTGGTGCTAGAAACCCACTATGCATTTATTTTCTATTTGCACTCAGCAGGTCTCATTTAGGTCATTACTGTTGCCTGTATTCAGCAACAAGAGACAAATAAAGAGCTTCTCTCTTTTCAGAAAGGTCGCTGTTTGTGTTTCTGCTTCTGATACAAAAATTTCTACCGTGAATTCTTGATCCATTTCCTTATTTTGACATCTTTTATACCTCCCTATGGCTATTTATAAAATAAAGGTGGGGATTTTTTTCATGGTATGGTGACTTTTCCCAGCTATTTGCTACTTATCTGATGCCACGAGGAAAATAATTAATGGATAGTCTAGAGACTATCCATTTTCTTAGCGCACAGTTGAGTACTTGGGTGTGCGTAGAAGAAAAAATGCAATTAAAAAAAGCATGCAAGCTTAAAACTTAAACAAATTCAAATACACAGTGTCAGAAGTAATCTCTGGAAAGATGTATATATTTTACCAGGGATATTGCTTTCACTTAATAGTTGCATTTAATTCCTAGTTTACCTACTTGTGACATACCTTCTTCTCTCCCCCATTCTACATACGTGCAGAGAGAGAGCAGTCTGTTGACAGACAAACATATATAATGAGGTTTGCAAGACATTTCTAGTGGCGGGCATGCTTTTTATTTTCTGTAACATCAAACAATGCTAGCAATACAATAAAATACAATAAAAATGTTGTATTTTTTTCCTAGCAGACTTAGGTGAAAGAAAAAAACTTCCATTTGTGAAATTTGCACGAGGAAAAGGCTAATGGAGCTAACTTTAAAATCTTGTGCCGGTGCTGAAATGAATGAGCAGTGTTGCCCTGTTCCAAGGATGCCATAACAAACAAATGATAGCACAGAGCTGTACACTGCAGTGTCCCGGGGATGGGCCCCCTTTGCTTTCTTCCCCAGCCTTTCTCTGGTGAGGATTTACATTTCTGGGCCGTGATGGTGCTGCGGCTGTGCCCCATCTCTGAGCCAGTGCAGGCTCTTCACGGCACCTGGAAGACCAGCATCGCCACACACAAGCCCGTGAGATGGACAGCTGCCCATTAGGCCCCCAACCTTTAAATCGGGGAAATGGGTTTAGGTTACCTTGCTTAAATTGCATCCTTGTTTTTCAATACCATTAACATTTAGAAACTCTTACACAAACCATAATTCAGATGATTATGGACCAGAGTGGCTCATCTTAGCTCCCCAATAAGACTTGTTTATTAAACACCAATATTGAAGGAATTGGAGTAAGAGAAATCTGTGCCTGGAAAGGAAGAAATTGCACGTATGAGGACTCCGGGTCTATCATATTACATCAATTTTAACCTAAGGGAGAATTTTATATCATGAAAATCCAAAACCTAATAATAAAACCCTAGCAGCATCTCTTTTTTAGCTAAATCAACAACATTTTCACTTCTAGAAGTTTAGAATCATTCAACTGCCTTTTCACAGATGTATATGTGTATGGTCATACGTTCTTCTTTATCAGCTTCCAGTATGAATATGGGGCCAGAGACAAATGGGAGTGTCACTTACAGTCAGGGCTGCAATAAACTATAAATAAATAAATAAATAAATAAGACCCACCAAACCAAACCCACCCCACCAAACCACCTTTTCAAAAGTGAGGTTGTCATGAATGTGGCAAGTCAGACCTTTAAAGTCTTTTCAGCTGTGCCGGAGGTGTGGAAAACAATCCGTTTAAGACAATATTCCAGACAAAGACTTTGTGGTGACGCGGGGGTTAATTACAAACAACAGAGGTTCATTATCCATGCCAGAATGTTGTGTTCTCACACAAAAGGCGCTCTCACTTGTTAAATGTCTAGCCTAGACTATCAGAAATTGCATTACACTTGCTGCCCCTCCCCTTATTCCCGGACTTTCTTACTCTGGCCTTTTTTTTTTCCCTTCCTCCCATCTCTATTGAAAGACAGTAATTAAACACTAAAGCCTCTCAGTTTCTGCAGCACTGCGGGGGAACTCCTCCCTGTAATAAGCACCAATTACTGGCTGCGACTGCAGCTGATGAAGGATTATCCTCTCACTGAGCTACGGCAAGCTCTAGAGTATAATCTTCAATTAGTTCAATTCATGGAGCACACTGGCAGGCAGGCCACTACGTTTCCCACGACTTACACAAACAGCCTTTCTTTGACACCCCCCAACTCTGCACAGATGGTCCCAGCACTGTCTGTTGCAAAGTTCAGTGCATCTGGCCCCTAAACCCACCTAATGCAGGCAGCAAAACAAAGCCTGGGACTCAAGTGCCCTACAGTACCTATTTGTTTCAGTAGCAGCAGGCTGGCCTTTTTTTTTCT
>VZTA01018451.1:48788-64940 GCA_013398855.1 Mohoua ochrocephala | reverse complement strand
TTTTTTTTTTTAATTAAAGAAAGAGAAATTATTCAAGGAGTCAGAAAACAGGTGGATAAACAAAAAACAACTAACAATCTTCTGGACCGACACTATAAATCACTTCTAGTCATTTTAACTATGCTTGAATTTTTAATAACCCAATCTTACAATAATGTAAATAATAGGGCTGCAATGGCTAAGAGATAGGGAGAGCAAAATTAAAAGTCTATGTTTAGCTCTTTTTCTTCATGCTTAGGTATTGCAGAGATCCTCAAGAAATAATTGATTTTGGGTTTTTTTTGCAGTGTGTCTGTTCATTACTTGGAACAAAGGTTTTTGTGAACCCAGATTTACTCGGGGCTTTGACTTCTTGCTTCTGCATATGGATATTTTATACGGTCTATGTATCAACTTTCTTTAACTGCTGAAGCTAAAAATAAATACAGTGGTACTCCAAAGCAGGTAGACTTTAATTAATTGTCAGTCTGCCTTTATCTATATTTTTGATACTGAAGGATTTTGCTGTATGACTACTAAACACAATAATTAAATAGACTAAAATAGATTAGTTCCACTGACATCATCATCTTGCACACCGACTAATTCTGTTGCCATTGCCTTTGCTTCAGAGGAGCTGCCAGGACCAGAAGGCACAATGTAACTAAAGGCACAATGCCCAGAGCACCTGCTTTTATGGCCTGGTACGTACATCCGAGGGATGCAATTTCCACTGCTGCCTCCACGTGGCTGCCTCAGCAGAAGGGAATGGGATTTTTTCCAAAATCAGGGCAAGTCCTCACCTTTAGAGAGGTTGTACAACCTTGCAGGATGACTTGCAGCAGATAGTTAGCCATCTTCATTTGCTTATGGTATATGGGCTCTTAGATGTCCTCAGATCTGGAAAAGCACTTGTATGTCGGAAAGTGTATCTGGTTGGGTTTTTTCCAACTATACTAATCAGGATTTTAAAAAATTTATTATTTTAATGCTTAAAGCTTGCCTCAGTAACATTCTTATACTGTCATTTATATAATCCTGCTGAAATACCACTATATACACTTCAATCATGAAAAAACCCAAGTCAGACAAACCCACCACATTTGTTTTAGCCGAGCTGTTTATTTCAGTCTGGAAAAAAAGGCCAAAAGTAAAGTGTAGGTCCAGTTTGTGAGATGCCAACTTTCAAATAAATGCTCTCTAGCTGTTCCTCCCTGTTCCACTGCCCAAACTGTTCAAATTATACAGTGCTGTAGGCATTTTCAGAGAGAATTAAAAAAAAAAAAAAAAAAATCCACCATTACCCTAAGGAAAACAGAAGTCGTATTTGCAGCAATTCAGACTTTTAGACTTCAAGTGCCCGAGGCTGGTACTGTGTAAACACAACCTCCAGAGTGAGGCAGAGTACTAATAAAGAGGATCTTGGAGAGAACGCCCTTCGTATTTCCTATAGACCTAGGAGTAGAAGGAATCAAAGTTGCAGATTTCTAATATTTGGGGAGTGATTGAGGCACCCCGCCATTATGAAATCAAGCAAATGTAAAAGAAAAATAGTCCATGATGTTAACTTCCCTTTCTGCTGGGAACCCAAAGGGAAAAAAACCCCAAACCCATAGTGAACAATGGGCTGCTCTCACTTGCCGTGTGGAAGGTTTTTAAGCGTGAGGCCTTACGTGCATGTTTATCCCCCACATCTGGTTGTTGAAATGGGCACTTAGTTTTATTACAGTCATGAGACTGTCTTCAGTGCTGCTATAAACACCCAACTGTAGGATTTGATCAGATTCAAGTGTCATTTTTACCAGTGTATTTACCATGGGCCCCAATTTAAAAGCATGGAAGATGGGTTTAATTTATAACTTGATTGAGAGACAGGGGACTGAGCCTGAGATCACACTAACCTTACCAACCTAGCCTCTAGCCAGCTGAATTCCTGCACTGACCATCTGAGCAGTTTAAAGGTGAAATTGTCTGATGATTCAAAGATACATCAAAGAGAAGAGCACTCTGCATGTGAACTTCTCTGACTTTCGTCATCCACTTTTGTCTTCTCCTTCCACAGTTTCTCTCACATGGAACAACTTATTTGGCTCACTCTGTAGCCAAGTAACACACAACACAAAATGGGCTCATGTTCTCTTTTGTCCACTTGGCACTTTAATCACAGAGAAGCACACAGAGGCAATTACGAGTAAGAGAAAACTTTCCTTCAAATTGGTGTGACCTCTGAACTTCAAGAAAACAGAGAACAAACTGAGGAAAATCAGTGGGAAGAGTCGAGTGACCACCTAATTGTTGATCCTTGTCACTTACAGCTGGGGTAGGCAGCAGGTCATGACCATCACATGGTGCAAATCTTGCCTCTGCTGCACAGTGAAAATGCCACGGGTATTACAGCTCCATTTTCCACTCAGGGGGAAGTAAAAAGTAAAAT
Organism: Mohoua ochrocephala; assembly: GCA_013398855.1. Classification (NCBI taxonomy): domain Eukaryota; kingdom Metazoa; phylum Chordata; class Aves; order Passeriformes; family Acanthizidae; genus Mohoua; species Mohoua ochrocephala. Next base: position 62,527 of record VZTA01018451.1, on the reverse strand, counting down.
AGGAAGGTGAAATTATCAGGCTCATAACAATTTTTTTAAAAATTGTAAAGCACTGAACGGATAAACAGACTCTATACAGTTACCACAAAACACAAAAGGATGTATCAGAATCTCAAGTTGGAAGAGATCCATAAGGATCATCAAGTCCAGCATCCTGAGAACATAACTTCTGGCCTGAAAAATTTATAGAGTTGACTACAATGGTACATGCAGAAGATGGAAACTAGAGAATGTTCACATGAAAAGAAGATGACTCCAGGACTTGCTGGGGACATTTTAGTTAACTTGTTAATTTTTGTCTAACCAGAAGAAAAGGAGCAGTGCAAATGTAAGCAGTTGTGGTAGTGCCTTCACTGAGAGATTGTATCTTGGATTCATTTTCCTCAATGATCTAGTTTAGTTTAAATGTCTAGTTTGGGCTCTAGACCCTATCAAGTGCCACATTCAGATAGCAGGATAGCAGGAACTTTGCTTTGCCTCATAAATCACCCCATAGATCTTTTTATATGTATAGATACATTTATTTACATGTGTTTAACGTATCTGTTGATAGTCCATGGCTGCTGCCTGTGAACTGCCACGAGCAGCCTTGGGAATGAACCACAGGAAGTGGAGGACTGTGTGCCATCACAGGGCTGCAGTCTCATTGGGATCATAGACACCTAGTGGGATAGCTCAAACAGGAGGGGCAATGGCGGGATACAGGCTCTGTGGGAAGGACAGGCTGGGAGGATGAGGAGGGGGAGTTGCTCAGTACGAGAGAGAGCAGCAGGAATGTGAGGAGCTGTGCCTGGGACAGACAGGGAGCTTTGGGGTCAAGATTACAGGGCAGACGAGCACAGGAGATGTGGTGGTGGGTGTTTGCTGGGGTCTGCCTGGTCAAGAAAAGCCATTTTCAGACTGCTTCACATCCACGTACCCTGGTCCTTGTGAGAGGCTCAACCCTTCCGTGGATGGGCTGAAAGGCGACGCAGCAGGACACGAGAGCAGCGCGGCTGGAACTGATCCTTTCAACAAGGTGGATCATGTCAGGAAAGAAAAGGCTTGGGGCAGCGAACGGTGAAGTGTTTGTTTGTTTAGAGCACAAACCAGCAAAGAACAGCAAGTTTCAGGGTTCTGATCACCTACTTAAGGTTAGGTGCATGCTTAAAAGCTTTCCTGGATCAGAGCCATTATTGGCCATTAATATATACACTGGGAAAAAATCATGCCAAATAGGTTATAATGCATCTAGAGAGCAAATTGAGACTTGAACACTGCACATGCATTATTGTGCTCTGACCTGATGAAGCACACGCAATTATAGTGTTTGCTTTAAATAATGTGCCATATTTCATGTAAATGCCATAAACAGGAGGCAAGCTGGACAAAGAATTGTGTCATACCTTTTAATTGAGAACAGGAGGGTTTAAGATTAAAAATCTCCTTGGATAACACCAGTCATGCCCCTTTATAAATTGCTGAGTTTATTAAAGGACAACTTTCTCCTAGGAAATATAAATAAAGCCTGATGTGTTATTACTGAAAATATTTGCAAGACATTAACAAAGTTTGCAACCAGCATTATTAACTGCACAATAACAGGGGCTTTATTCATCAGGATGTGCATGTAATTTATTCCATGTAAAATTCGTTATCAGAAATATCAAACATGCTGTGGATAATAAGTGACCAAGCAGAAATAAAACAAAAAGAGCTTTGTTTCGAGACACAAAAGCAAATTGACCCTTTTGATTTATTTGTTTTTCTAAAGAAAGGAAATGCTCATTTAGCAGATTAAAAATGAAATAAGGAAGTTGAACAACAAAAATCTTGATGAAGACAGTACTTGTTAGAACTGTATGGAAAGATAACAAGTGATTATAACAGAAAATGTGAACAGTCCATATAACACAAGTATGATCAAAGCTGTGAAAAAAGCAATTAAGCTGTTTTGACACTTGACTGATGTGTTGAATGTGTGTGTGGATTTGAGGCATTTAAACTACGTTCATGAACAATTCCGTTTACAGGGCGCCTACTAGCATAGTTTTCTTTCATCTTGCCATATAAAGCAAAAAGGAAAGTATTTCAAGAAACAGTGTCACTGGCTAAATCAGATTTATTTGCTACACTTTATTAGACTATGGGCACTATATATTCCTATAGGAATAACACCTTTAAGTTACTGAATAATTGGAAGATTTATTGTAAACACAGGGTGGAAAAGTAGTTCCAGAGCTCATACAATTTTCTTTCGGAGAAACGTCTTTATGTAAATAACCAAGTTGCTCAATATGCAAGCCCATCAAGGTAACTGGAAGCTTTGTTCTTTCCAGGCTACAGGGAAAAAATAGAAATAAGGTTTTTTAGTATCTAAATCCAAGACAAAAACTGGATCCTGAAGGCTTTTTCAAGTCCAATATAATTCAGTAACAGTTTAAATGAGACTAGCATTAGACTGAAATTTGTCAGACAGTAGTTTGAGATGCCATCTTGAAAAGAAGAACTGTGAGGTGGCAGAGGACAGTTGTTCCTAATTGTTACCACATTTTTGATGCAAGAGCCTAACTGCAGGAGTCAAAGGCAGTTTTTCCATTGATTTCCGTGAATTCAGGGTTTCATGCCTATCTTTTGTACTCTCCAATGCTCAAGTTTCTGTTTTGTTTTTTTTTTAAAGTTACTATGTGAGGTGCTTGACAGGAAATATAAACAGATTGTAGCAAATAAGAGCTAGACATGACTTTTTCAATGTTTTTACAAATGTAAGGCAGGGCTTCAGCTGTAGACATTTCATGGGAAACTCTGAACAAAACATCATATTCTCTGCCATAGCAAAGGCAGCTCTGCATTGGCTGAGCCCTGTTACACTGAGCACAGAACAGAAATACCTCTGTCACTCGACTAACAGGCAAGCAGAGGTGGCACTGGAGGTCAGCTTTGAATACAAGACTCCTAAATACACTGTCCTGGAGAGCTAGTGCTTTGAAACACAGGAAGATGACAAAAGTTCCAAAGAAAAGCCCCACCAAACCATCAGCAAATACAATACAGTGGCCCCTATTCTTGTTTGCTTGTTGTTTCTGAAAGAGTGAAATAGCGATGGAAAAATAAAATTTCCTTTGTGGAAAGCAAATGGGAAAAGTCTAGGAAAAGGCTGGTATCCTGCCTTGTCACCTACAGCAGTGCAGACTGCCTTCTGCTCTCACTGCTCCTTTGCACTCAGGAGTGGTGGAAAAAGGCCAAAAGAGACAATTATGACTCAGATTGGTTTGCCCTGATACCGTGCCAAAAAGACACTGCAAAATGGAGCAGTATGGAAGTAGGCAACCTTGTTCCTAGACACCTGGGTTTTGAGTGAGGGTTTAAGGACAGTGAACTACGACATGGCAAGATGAGCGTGTGTACTACATCCAATTTAGTTAAAGCATGTGCTGACAAACCTAAATCAAAACCTGCATGGTTCCTCTTAGAGGCTACATCACCACAGTTGAAGTCGCAGATTTTCAGAGTGACAACCAGAGCGCACTAAGACAAAAGAAGAGAGACAGGTAGGAAAAAACTAGCCACAAGGCACCACTGATGCACAAGAACTGCTATTCCATGCAGCCATACAACTCAAATACCCCACTGTAAGCCTTGGAAACGGAGAGTTGTAGATACAAGTGCAGACTTGACAGTTGGGAGGGAAACCAAAGGCTGAATTACCCTTGGATAGAGCTGTCGGGGCTCTCCCAGCTCGTGAAGCCTAAAACACTCCAGGGCCTGTTCTGCTGCTAGTTGTGTCAGATGGAGCTCGGCTTTGAGTGTCACGTGAGTCACCACAGCACTCAGCTACACGGAGAGGGGCAAGCCTCACACTATTTCTCAGTGAGGCAGGGAGGACGGTGCCTCCCAGAGGGGTCTCTTTCCAGGTGAACCAGTTACAGCAATTCTTGGTTTGAAAAGCTCCTGCCCTGTGGAAAACATTCCACAACGTGCAACAGAGAGTGCTGCAAAGAGGGGCTTTACAAGACAAACCCCGAGGTATTTCTGTGACACGTCAACTCTCGCAGCCGGCTGCCATAACTTGGGTGAATATAACTCTCCTGCACTTCAGCCTTGCGGGGCAGAGGGTTGGGTATCACTGTTTGCCCTCCCCCTCCCTGGCTAGTCTCAATCAGCAGCTGCCCCGTTCACTTCTCTTATGCTCTCCTCCCCTCAATCACGCATCTCCTGACAGCTCTCCTTCACATTTTCCTCTCCTCAGTTTCCTCCCCTTCTCATTTTCCTTTTGTGCCTTGTCATGTTCTCCAGCCTGCTTCTTCCTCTTCACATCCTCCAGCACGTATGTGAGTCTCCATCCCTCCTCTCCAGAAGGGCTTCCAAATTTCTCATAACATCCTGGCTAACTTCTCAAAACACTACTTCTACTTACTGCTCTTGCCGGTATCCTAATAATTTCATACCCACACCACCCTGCCCGGCCCCCCTGTCAGGAGTAGCACACTACCTCATTTCTCAACAGCAAGCAGCTCACCTGCATCCTTTTACAGACAACACATGCCAATCGTAGACATTAAGCAATCCTCATAGTAGCTTGAAATACAGAAGTTTTCCAGAAAACAAACAAAAAGCCATTGTGGAACCTTTTTTTTTCTGGGTTTTCTTGAGCCTCATCTTGAATTTTTCAAACTCTCTCCAAAACATAAGCATTAGAATGCTTTTGTTTGTTAATTAAAAATGTATTTTTTTTCCACACAGAGTACATTGGCATTTCCAATACTAATATGAAAAATAACTAAAAATATTATAACTCAGAAATAGAAATTGCGTTTTTGTTCTGTTGAAATAGAACCTGAGTTCTGCCAACAGAATAAGTACAAATGCTGACAACCACAATACTGTCACCTGTCGTTGACTTCTTGCACCATACTTTAAATTGGGGTTAAACAGTGCCCCAGAGTTCAGAGGAACGATTCTGTGAGTATGACATCCACCATTTTCATTATAAGAAAGGGTAGTGAGCACTTTGGATTATGCTGCTTCAAAAGACCAAAGTCCCAAGTTAGTCTCAAGCACTTATTAGTGGCAAGAATTGAAGGGAGCAGCTTTGTTGGGGGTGCTTAGTACTTTTGGTGTTCTTTATTGCCTCACTAGTGATAGAATTATTCTGGTACAAATCACATGCAACCAAAAGTTATCCTACTGGGATACAGATAAATAATTCCTCCAAAGCATGGTTACACTGCTTCCACATCCATTGCAAAGCAAGTAGAAGACCTTAAGCTGAAACATTTGAAACACAAACTACTAAGAATTTAGCTGAGCCTCTATACCTTGATTTGTTTATCATTTTTTATGTCAGATGATTTGAGACCTTTGAAACTTGTAGCGGTCACAGTGGAGAATTCTCAACACAGGGATCAAACCTATCATGTTTCACTGGCAAATAATGGCAACATGCTGAGAAATATGTAATTGCATTTACTGTGTGATAATCCCTTTAGACGCTCTGTCTAGGGTGATATCCCTTTTAATAAAGTTGTGGCAAGGGAAGAAGCCTATTCTGTGGATGAGAAGCTGACAGGAAAAGGATGAAATCTCACCCTCACGTCCTTATTATGCAGCTCTTGAAGGACTAATCAGACCTGGGGCTGAAGGGATTGTGTTGGGGTATCAGTCATGGGTCACTGCTCACCTGGGTCCTGGTTCCATTCTCTTTAACATCAACAGTAAAACTTCCCTATGTGCCACTGAGAGCAGATCCAGGCCTAAGTTTACAGAAATTAAGTAAAGCGATGTTAGATATCTCCAGTCTCTGCTCGTGTGTTGGGCTTGGAAGAAGTTTAAAAGCAAACCAGTTGAGGTTCAGACTGAAAAGTTTCACTGAAGCAACAGGATGGATCTCTCTGTTCTTGCCAGAAGCACGCAGAGACAGAAACACAGAGCTGAATACATGGTATTGTTATTATAGAATTAGGTTGCATTAATAATTGGGTCATTCCAGCCCTTTCTGCAGCAGATAAAAATAGGAGGAAAACACCAGCACTGTAGGTATTTCAGTTATCCCAGCACACGAGTGTTTGCCATGAAATCACTGGAACTGCAGAGCTGGCTTTGGTAAACAGTGCAAGTGTAACAGAAAGGCAATTGCAGAAAAGACTTAATTTAATGTTAGCAACAGTGTGACACAGCAGCACGTTTGGGAGGGGGGAAATCAAAGCTGTTCAGTGGCATCAGAGAAAGGGAGTGAAATACAGAGTGCTATCATCTACAGAGAGAGTAGGGACAAGTATTTTGGATTCAAACAATTCAATAGGGGTTCTTAGGGTAGAAGTGAGGAGGACCGAGTCATCTGGTTTTTTTAATTGACCACAGGTTGACTATGAATTGCTGATATGATGCAGCTATGGAAAGATATATTGAAATTCATTAATGTTTCCCTGAAAGAGAATTATGAAATTTATTACAAGGGTACTCATGAGACTTTACGCATGAGAATATCTGTGTGCTGTTCTGGTCATAGAAAGATGAAAACCAGAAAACATATTACCAGAGGAATAGAAAGACTGGAAAACAGCTTGACTTACTTAACTTAGGATTAAATAAGACTCAACGGGGAGTCTAAAATACTACAGTTGCCCAATATCAATAATAGGGAAGGAGAAGGATTATTTAAGTGAAAAACAATGTCAACCCAGTACAAAGTGATATAAAATAGGAATTAAAGTAGACTCAAAATCAGAAAGATTCTGGATCAGGGAACTTCTTGAGGCAGGAATAGAAAAATTTCTGCTTTTAAGGTGGTGAGTTGAGCTTGTAACAGATTGGCCTTAGGCTTGGAGAACTTTGCTAGTCATATGTTTCTAAAAGGGGCAAATTTAAAGAGATCAGAGTTAAAGAGTAATAAAAAATTGCCTGGAAAACAGAATTTTAAGAAAGCTACATGACTGCAGTGAGAAAATGTAATGCACTTGTCCTGGGTGTTGGCGTGTATTTATTTTATAACTTCCTAACCATAAAACTCTGAAGTTTGGTTACAAAGTTGAGCATACAGTTCAGTTTGTATAATTTTGATGAAAGACAGCAATAAACTAACTAAAAGAATATAAAAACCACATGGGTGATGGTTTATCTGATGGACTGAATGCATAAGGTAAATTCAGACAACAAAACACATTTTTACTGGAGTTTAATAGTGTTGTTTTGGAGTAGGACTGAAATTTTGTAGTTTTAGTTTCATAACACTGCCCAGCTGGAATTTCCATTTCCAGTTATTATAATACAAAGCTTTACAGTGGTATTTTAACTGTTCATTTTAGATGGTTTTCACACGGAGAAGTTTACTTGAATACCAGATATACTGTAAACATACTGAACATCTGGTAATTAAGTATAGTGCACAGTAATCTCCATAAAGCCCATATCTGTGGTGAAATCTTTTTAATAAATAGTTGATAATGGAATGAAGCTATTAAAAGAATTACAGCACACATGGTGAAGTACAGCCATTATTAATCCCGTAGCATGAATAAAAGCTTTTAACTGTCCATTTTACCAAGAATCTTTAAGATGGGCCTGTCCTGAAATGAGTGTCAGCATAGAAATATTCCATTTACAGTAGAAAAAAAGAGAGACTCCATAATTCCAGTAAATCATTTTCATAACTATTCAACTACCCAGAGAGTTTTGTACTCTTCTCAAACTGTTCACACCCCACTTCGTGACAGCTCAACCTCCATAGTCTTCCCTAAGGCAGCCAGGACACCGGTGGGAACGCAGGGTCACTTCTACGTTACCCTCCTTTTAGGAAATACTTCACCCTGCAGCAGTTTGTGTGCATCATTGCGGGCGTCTGCAGAGGAGTTTTCTTGAGCGGTGTGAGAACACATCTGAACTAATGGGAGCAACTACCTCTCCTGGTTTAAGATTTCTTCTTAAGATGACTCTGGCATTGTGTTGATAAGGATTCATCTATTCATTTTGAACAAACTGGAGCTTCCAATCTTTAAGCTGAATTCACTGACACTTCACAATTTCCAAAAGCAAGTCATGACGTCACCATCTCTTGACATGCATTACCTGATTGCCACCTACATTTTTTCTCAAGAAACACCCATCAGAACAAAACAGTTTTGTTTGTCCATCCCCTTCTACCAAAGTCTGATAAAAAAAAAAAATCCTGACTTCTTTTTAATAACAGTATTTTTTCCCTTGCATTTGATCAGCAATTCTTATTCCTAAATCAAGGCTAAGTTCAGCACCACCTTGAGCTACCAGGTTTGAAGAGTGGCAGGTCTTCAGATTCATAGGAGCAGTCTGTTTATACTACTGGGTATTTTCCAACCTCAGCTTTTCCAATGACTATTTAAGGCCTTCTGTACTTTTCCCAGAAGTGCCGGTACATTGTTTAAATCACTGGTATGACTCATTAGCTTATTCTGTATTTTAGCCAGTTAAGTTCCTCTACCTTACACTCTTCTATATCCATTTATTTATTTTTTTCCAAGAAAACAATGTCAAGACACCTTGTGCAGTTGAGTGACAGTTGTCAAGCCAAATGTGAATTCATACCAGCAAATGTCAATGCTGTACATCCCAAGACACCCACATCCCATCACAGAACTGCTGCTGTGGCACCACTTCCCCTGCGTACATCCAGTTTCCAGCTGCAAATCATTCCCCTTCCATTTTGTTTCATCTAGCTCTGGACAGGAGACTGAATAAAATCGGTGGCAGCAATATTCTGTTCATGGTGTTTATCAGGACACCCCCTCGCAGCTGTTCCCCTCTGATACACGTGGGATCAAACAGGTGACTTAATTCCTACTGTCAGGATCTCTACCTGCCACCTGTTTGCCAGGTGTCCATAATCCAGTTTGACACTGTATTCCATGCTCCACACTTCGCACGTGCACAAAAGCACCAGCACAGCCCGATTTCCAAGGAGCCTCAGAGCTCCTTTCACCAGGCTCCTTTTCTGAGCCTTTTTTCAATGCTGCCACCTCCCAGGGAAGGGCGACAATATCGGCCCAGGTTTTTATAGCAAATAAACCATCAAAATCAAAGCATAGGCACATTTTTCAAATATACTAAATAATGACAACTTTTGATAAACTCAGCAGGTATTCACCAAATCTGATGAAAAACAACATGGGACCCCAATTTTCTATATCTATGTTCACAAGAACTGCTCTTAGTTAACTTTGAATCTCCTCAGTCCTTTCGCCTCCTCCAAGAGAACCTCCCTGTCTTTCATGTGGTGATACATCCAGCTGCACAAACACAGCACAAGTTGCCACAAACCTGGAATTGTTTGACAAGCAATTTATACAGGGAGAATGACAGAAAAGGTATTGCATGAAGACTTCGAACTCCAGTCAGTTCAGTCTGTCCTTGCCTCTGCTTGAGCAGACATGTCTGACAAACCATCTTGGAAGCTCACGGAAGGTGGAGCAGGTGTTAAGCTCTTAAAATGAACAAGAATTTTAGTAGCTGCATGAGAATAGTGCAGCATAAAGTGTTATTTCACCATGAATTCCAGAGCCATAATGGGCTTTTTGGCAGAAAAAGTTACAGAGGTTCTGTTCAGAGTGGATTTTACTATTTGGCATGCTCCTTCTTCTCCTTTAACTTTTAGGGGCTTCTCTCCAACAATAAGGAAAAAAAAAAAAAAAAAAGGACGAAACTTGAAAGAAAAACTAAATACAGTATCATTAGAATATGAATGTATTCAGAGAGTAATCCCAAAATATTATGAACTTTTGGTGCCAGCTTCTATCTTTGATTTCTAAAATTCAGTCATTACTCTTCTGAATAGAAGAAATGTTTTTTCCCTTTTTATTTCAGAATATTTTGATGAGAAGAGCTATCATAAAAATGTGCATATTCAAAGGACTCAGATTCAGACAGTTTCTTACTAGAAAAATGGACGCTCATTTTCTGAAAATCTGAAAAAAAAATCTAAATCTCTGTAGCCACTAAGACCAATTTAAGTTTCAAGTGCCATTAAAAAAAATGGAAAAAACTACCACAAAGCAAACCAGGATTTGGAGAGTTGTCAGAATCGCTGAGTATATCTGAAACATATATGGTTCTGAGTCCATGAAAATCTGAATCTTATCCATAAAAAAGGCTTCCTATTCTCTTATGTGGGCTGCATATGCAGGTCTGGAAATCTAGGAGGCAGGAAGGGAAAATTTTTGTTCAATCTTTGTTTTCTATTAAAACACTTTCCAGTTTTGCTGTTTGGGTCTTTAGTCCACGGTTTACATAAATATATTGGATTGTCATATTAACTATGTTTGGAACTATGGGAACAGACATATGGTAGCACAGCACAGGATGAATCCTGATTTGTAAACTTACTAGTTCATACTGTATTGATTGGAAACCTTCCTCCTGGAAGCAGTGGAAAAAAATTAGAGTGTGACAAGTCTAACATAGTATCATACAAATTCCCATAGCTTCTGGCCAAATGTCGAGAGTGAATTATTCACTGATTCAGTCAATGAAGATCTTCACTAGAAAAGCTCAAAAGAAGCTAGAGAAAAAAAAAAGCGTTAAAAATTCCTTGTGAAAAGACCTTCTTTGAAAAATAAAGACTGTTTTCCACTTCTGTTCTCGCCAGCAGGATCTACCAGAAAGACAGAGATATGGATTTGTGCATACTCTGGGGATGCTTGGATCTCTCTCCCGGCTCCAGGATAAAGCTCTGTTCTGAACCACCAAGACTCAAATCTGGTGGAACTTGTACTTCCTCAATCAGAAGTAAAGAGATCAAGGACAAGGTACAGTTTTGGCTTTCTACACAAGGAATCTCTGCTGGTGCCTGAACACTGGTGACCAGGACAGGCCTAGTAAAGGAGAATTCACAGGAATTTTCCGGGCGTTAACTATGGGAGATCAAGGCTCGGTCTGCCTATCTACCCACTGCCCTCAGACCAGGACCTGACGATAAAGCAATTCTGGCTTTGGGCTCCTTTTGTCAGATAAAAAGGTGCCACAGCCTACATGACATAATGAATTTTTCTGCTACGAATACTTTGCCAGCTCAAATTTGTTCCCAAAATGTTGACATATCAACTCAGCCTTGGCTGCCAGATCAGTTACCTGCTCACAGCACTCCTGATGTTACACGGGGTCTGGCACCTGCTGTCCCACAGCCAGCACTGAGCTGGCTCAAAAGCAAGAGGTGGCACAGCCTCCACATTCTGCTGCCTGCCTAATTCCATAGGAAAGTGATGAGGTGCTCACATCTGACTCAGATTCACTTTCCACTCTGGTCCACTGTCAGGCCAAGCTGATGAACCCAGAGTGACATGGAATACAGGTCATTAAGGGACTCTTGCAGTCAGATCACCCCAAACTGCTCATACCTGGAGCTCAGAAACTCCCAGCTAAACCAGAACACACCCAGCAAGCCTTTTTATTCTGTGATACTCTGCAGTCTGATGCCATGCTACCAAATGAACTTGTGGGTGAAATAGCCAAGACTGCCCTTAGCTTTCCTCACCATGCACTGTAAAGTTGCCACCTGGCATGCCCAGTGCTGCACTTTGGGGTAGGATGGGGACAGGGAGAGGGAAAGTATTAAGAAAGTAGTTTGTTTTGATCCATACTAATTAAATGTGTCTGTGACTGAGGAGTTTAGATATGTTTGCCATCTAATACCACTTAAACAGGAAATCCTATGGAGTTACACTAATGCTAAACCAATCCAACCGCAGGTGCTGCCCACGGAAACTGAAGAGGTGAGTCTTCCCAGCATTATTCCTTTACTTCAGAAATAACATCCATGTTCTAGCTGCTGCACCATTCCCTGAGTTATGAATAAAGTCTACACACTGAACTGCTAGCCTGGATCTGAAAAAGGAAAAAACCCACTCATTATTTACAGCATTCTTCCACCATGACACTTCCATTCTGCAAGGATTCTTGAAGGCAACTTATTGCACAACTAAAGTTTGCTGAGAAATGGAGACCTATGTTTCCTTCTATACCACCAGTTCTGTTATTACATTGTATTGACCTTCAAGTTGACCTGGGCCTCCCAAGTTCTGAAAGAATTTAAATTCTCTATGGATGATGTCAATAAACAAAATCCACCACCTGAGCATTAAGACATATCTTGAAAGGACCTTAAAGGTTGCTGCCTTCCTACAGCAACCACCTCTCCCTCCACTTGTTAGAGACAGCAAACTGAGTGAGCTACAAGCACAGAGAACTTGAGCAGTTAAGTGGGCACCACCTTGAAGGAGGCTTTTCAGGTGAAATACACTCTGCTGTAATAAGGTACTTCGCAACTTCCTCGCAAAGGCAGCTGTCATACATCATACTTTAGTATGGCAATTTTCATATATTAAAGCTTCAGCAAAGCTGCAGGATGAACGTGGCTACAGAATTGTCAATAGCTACCTACTAGCTGTGAGCTAAGGGGAAGAGGAATGAGAGAAAAAACAGGCACTAGGCATACAGCCCTAAATGAAGGCTACTTCAAATAACTCTCCTAAAGAGGAGGGCAGGGAGTTTATTATGTGAGAAATTCAGTGGCACTATCTCCAAGTCCATTTTTTACAGCACTCTGTATCCAGGTTTGACTCTATGTGTCCTGAAGAGATTAAGACAGCAAGCCAGATTTCCATTTGCTGTGAACAGTTGCTTGGATGACTTCTAATCACATTTTTAACCAGTCCAGGCTCTAATCTGGGAGGGATTTTCCTTTCTAGGAGTGGTGAGACTGCAGAATTCCACCACAGCCCCAAATCACAATATGCAAGTTTGGTAAAGTCTATCGGAACCAACAGGTTAAAAAAGGTCTGCAATCACTACAATGAAGAAGAGCAAAATACATTTGCTAATTTTTCTCTTCACCAGTAGTAACAGACTAATAACAAAGTAAAAAGAAACTTCCCTTGCAGTGAAACCCATGGTAGTAGCCAAAGTAGCATTTGACAACTGATTTTATCTTGCTCCTCTGTCACCAAATTCATGAACACAGTGAAACTTGAGTTATCCCTGCCTTTAACCTGCCAGTAGAGGCGCAGAAATCCCCAACTGCAGTAGCTCCAGAGGCTGACCACAATCACTGTCCATTGCTAAGTGTTAATTACAATGCCCTGGCAGCCTCCCTGGCCCAGATCGTTATGGAACTTGTCACTTGCACTTCCCTTTATGTCAAGAGCTTCAGGGCATTGCAGTAATAACCAACTTCTTTTCTAAAAGTTAAGTTGACTTCTTGGTACTTTTCATATCTGGCTTCAGAATTCCATTAGTTTGTCATTGTTTCACCTGGGAAACAGCCTCTCCATCACATCCCCTTGCACCCTCTGAGCTGCTGCTGTTCAGACTTAATGCAATGTTAGGGTTTTAGGAGTTCCCCTTTTGTTTCCCTGTTCTCTTAAGGAATTTTCCCTATACCTGTTGCCAGGAGACACTAACGATTTGATACTTAAGAGAGACAAAAGACCCTGGCCACAGGGGTAGTGGTCCTGATGGCCACTCTCTTTTACTTGGGGTTTTCTCATGTAGGGCAGAGATGCCGCGAGATTTGAACTGGGAAAAAGGGGTTGGGTGCAGCCCCTGGCACTCTTGTCCTCTCGGCGTTCGGAGAGGAAAGGAGCTGCGGTCGCTGTGGGGAGTTTGCCCGAGTCACCACTGCAGGATTCTGCCTTCTGCTGCCTTTCCTTCTACTGTGAGTGGAGCTCTGCTTGCTGGAGCTGCCGTTGCACTGGGACCCCATTTAACACCCTGCCTCACTAAGAGAGGGACCTTTTTTC
>VZTA01018451.1:11011-48483 GCA_013398855.1 Mohoua ochrocephala | reverse complement strand
CCGGGAGCCGCCAGCGCCCCTGCCGGCGGTGAGCGGAACTGCACCGAAGGGGAAAGGGCCTGACAGCCGAGAGAGGCTGGCTCTGGGTTACTGGTTCTGTTTGCTGTTACTGCCACAGTTATTGGTGTTTTGTTTGCCTGGATAGACATACATCAGTAAAGAACTGTTATTCCTATTTTCTCATATCGTTGCCTGAAAGGCCCTTAATTTCGGAATTATAGTAATTTGGAGGGAAGGGGGCTACCTTTTTCCATTCCAAGGGAGGCTCTTGCCTTTTTTGGCAGACACCTGTCTTTCAAACTAAGACATGCAATCACATCAACAGACAACCTAAAAGAACTTGTTACTAAAACATGTGTCTGTGATCCTTTATAGGTGCCTTCACACAGCCACGACCACCTTCCTGCAGCTCATCTTCAAGACAGGGACAGTCCTGATGGGGCAAGACACTGCACAGGGCACTCCTGACAAGAAGTTACACCTGGATTTAAGTGATCTGACAGGGCGAGAGGACACAGCCTCAAGCTGTGCCAGGGGAGGTTCAGTTGGACATCAGGAAGAATTTCTTCACTGAAAGGGTGGTCAGGCATTGGAAGGGGCTGCCCAGGGAGATGGTGGAGTCCCCATCCCTGGAGGTGTCCAAGCACTCAGTGCTCTGGTCTGGTTGACAAGGTGGGAATCAGTCACAGGCTGGACTCGATGATCTTGGAGGTCTTTTCTAACCTAAGTGATTTTGTGATTCTATGTCAGGTCATTCTCTCTTCATCCATTGTGGAGATCAAGGGAGTAATTGCTGGTAGCCCTCTCACCTAACTGTAATTAGGAAATCAGTTGATGATAATTAAATCCAGTCATTTTCCCCTTTGTCTCAAGCATCTGTGACAGCAAGTAATTGACTGAGGGCTCTGCAGCTCCAGTTTCACAGGATTTGTCCAGGGAAAGGCAAAATAGGTCTCCTCACCCACCCCCAACCCCATTTACTTGGCTAGAGCTGAAGCTGTGCACGATCCTTACAGGCTTGAGGCTGCCAAACCATCACTCACAATGCACGTGAGCTGCTCAGCACACTGAGAGCACTGCTGTGCCCCACGAACACAGTGCTCTGTATCCAGGTTTGACTCTACGTGTCCTGGGTGGCCTTCCTGCTAATAATTCAAAGCGACTTTTGACAAGGCTGCACTTAATCAGGACACACAGCTCAGCAGTATGAGCTGACAGGTGGTGCATTGTTGGGCGATTGCCACGTGCCTCAGGTGGCAGCAAGAGGCCAAAGCACAAGTGACTTCAGCCACCCAGCAAGAATGATAATCCCCCTGCCATGCACGGCTTGGGTCTGCATCCTGATGGGAACATCAGGGAAGTAAATCAGCCATCTGCACTTAAAGGGGATTATGGGAACAAATACTATTGTTAAATAGTTCATTCAGAAACAGTCCATAAATCAGAGAAGATGCTGAATTATGTCCTTTTTTTCTGTTGTGCCTCTCCACAAACTGTGATTGTCTATTGACACGATTAACAAGAAACACTCTTCTCTCTTCCCTGCAAGAAACAAAAGGGTGTCACATGTTTCATTCCACCCCCAAAAAACCAAACACAGAACACCTCCACATTGTCCTGATGTCCTTAGAAACATGAGTCATGGAAACCCAGGTGTCAGTCTCAGCTTCCAGCCACAGCAGGACTCCCAGGGGAACAAGTCACCTGCTGAGGGTGACCCCAGCACAGGCCACCCTTGGGCTGTGAGCAGGGCTGGGGCAGTGCCCAGGCCCACCCACAGTCTCAGGCCAGGAGTGATGATGAGCTGGCCGGGGCTCCAGAGAGCACCATCAGCAGCTGCGTGAAACGAGCCTAGAAACAAGGCTACCTATAACAACTTTTCCAGCCAGGAAAAATGACCAGAGACAGGCCTGGGCACAGAGGTACCCAAAGCACAGCTTTAGGGTCCACACAGAAAGGTCACTCAGGAAACTGGAGCAGCAGGAGACAGAGCAGAAACCCAGCACAGTAGATTTTCTGCATGAAAAAAATAAAGCCCTCAAGCTGAGCCTAAATAGGCTCCTGGAGCAGTAAGTGGAGTTTGCACAGGTGAAGGCCCCAGGTGTGCCTGTTCAGGGCATCCAGGGCCCTTTGGTTCCAGACATGGCTAAGGCAGCTGCTCTGACATGGCAGGACGAGTGGTGGTGTGGGTAATAACTTTGTGTGCTTCATGGTTATTCATTTGTGAAGGAGAGCCAGATGCCAGCCCTGTGCTTGGCCCTCTTAAAGGTGAAAGTAGGTATGGAAACAGTCCTAAAAGGGCTTCTAAATTAGCTGGAGTAACTCAAAGTTTGGTTTGCTTCAAAAAAGATACAAATAATAGGTGCTTTACAGCAGTATTACAGGCAGCTTCCCACCCATCCAAAGACAGCTATCTCTCCTCTGTGCTTCAGAACACTCCAGGATTTGGGCTTGGGATTCTTTCTATCGTGTGATTAGAAAGTGTCTGGAAGGTGCTGTAAGTGCTGAAGTCTTTAAATAAACAGTAAAACTAGCATACACTCTGAGGAGTTATTATTAAAAGTGTTGATGCCTCATTTCTAGATGTAGTAGACTGTGTATGAGAGTTACCACATTACTCAGAGATGTATGTGAAACCATGGTTAGCTGAGGAGGGTTAGGAGACCCCTCCTAAAAGGGCCCCTATGAAATAGGGTGATACAGGACAACTCACTAAAACAGCCCCCTACACACTACCACAGTCCCTCAAAAGATTCCCCTGTTGCATGCACTTTTGGAAACAGCTGCAACAATTTCCTTACTGTGAATGAATTTAGATCTTTAAAACTTTTTGATTCTGTTCTGTGCTAAGATTTCTTCAATTCCAAGTTGAGCTAGGCTGGGTGTCCTGTCTCTGGAACGGCTCGCTCAAAGCTGCTGCCCCTCATTGTCTGCCTCACATGTAGGTATGGGAGCTGAGCACTCAAAAGCCTTGTTCGTACATAATCATCTTGTATCCAGCCAACCCCCCCACCCTGACACCCCAGAGGAAACCAGCAGTATCATCGTGGCTGCTTAGTCAGGCAAACCAGTGTGTTGCAAACAGCTGACAGATGCTGGTGGAAACTCAATTAATTACCCACCAGGAAGGTTGTCCTGCTGAAGAGATGGTGTTAACATTGTTTAAAGTGTGGCCTCAGTGACCCCCCTACTGCAGAATACCTGTATCCTGGGACCAGAGTCCAGCTTGTGTCTGCGTGGGCACCATGCCATCTGAGCAGATGGGTACGGACGGATGCAGGCAGCCAGGAGCCCTCCACGAATGTGTGTTCAGTGTAGACACTTAGAGCAACATTAATAATGGGAATTGTCCAAATGTCCCTTCACCCCAAGTGCCTAAATCAAGCTTTGCGTGCGAGTGCATTTAGGGAATCCACATCAATGAAATCAGACCAAAAGAGAGTGACTACAATAATCACAGATATAAAACTCGACTTCTCTGTCTCTTTCATCCCTACCAATACACCTTTGGCAATGATAAATAGCAAAAAAACCCAAACTTCTCCAGGAAGTTTTGGGTTGTTTTCAATTGCTAATCTTGGCTGTGTTTGCAATGAGGCAAGTGCTGGTCAATGCCCATGATATCCAGCGTTCAGTTTGCCCTTCTCATATAATCCAGGAAAACAGGAGTTTTGGGGAATGCAAAGGGTGCTCTTGATGTCCTGAGCTCTCAAAGGGCACCGTGCTAAACTCTGAAAAGCATTTTTCTCTTCCAGGAAGAAATGGAAAATCACTCATTGCTGTGAGTCGCTGAAGTCCTCCAGGACTTTCCCTTGCAGTTCTGCTAATTGTCTCAATTAGATTTCTGATCATCTCCCAACAGGGAAGTTAAAGAAATAACTTTGATACAAGAGATGGGCATGTAGAGAGGTGTGGAGAAGGCAATGAGGCCTGTTAGCAGATAGAGGCTGGACGGGGCTATGTTGCTGTTCTCCACCATGAGACTTCTTGAGGGATCGTGCAGTGGCTGGGCCTCCATGAAGCACAAGGCTGTTCCTCCAGTGTGCTCCTGCAAACATATTCCTAGAGGTTCTTCCTCCCCGCTATTCAGGACCATGTGCAACCTTGAATCTATACTTTGGCTAAGCAAACACATACACATACAGAAAATTAGCTTCCACCTGCATTGGGCCCCGTGGAATTTTCCAGGAAACCTGGCCAGAGTTTTGTGTTTCTAATAAAACCAAAACAGTTTTTAAATCCAGCTTCAAGCTTCATTGCAAATATTTCTCACAGCCCTCCGTAGCAGGAATAATTACTGTCCTTATTTATCGGGTAGATTATACAAATCCCCTAGTAAGTAAATTGTAGGATTAAGGTTAATGTGCTAGATTAAGCTGACAGATTTATTTACTTCCTCCGAGAAGGAAAGACGAAAGGATGATGACCTATCATGTGTATTAATTCAACATTTAACCCTGCCGCAGCGCCAGTGATTATCTTTGCAAGTGCCAAGTCTCGGTGTAGCAGATTCGAGTTGCCATCCTGCATACACAGGGTTCCGTTGTCTCCAGGATTTTATCTGTTCATCTCCTGGTTTTTCAGATGGTAATGTGCTGTACTTTTGCCATGCCTTCTCTCTGGAGTTTCAGAGGGCTCACAAGGAACACATGCATTCCCCCCACAGAAAGCATTACTTATCCTCATGTTACAAGTATTCATGCTGTTGCAGAGATTAATGCCAATTTTTTGTCTATCGCTTGTCTGGATGAAGTGGGCAATTCATGCATGATTCAGAGTCATTGGGTTTTTTGGTAGTCCCTTGGAGTGATTTTCCCTGTTGTAAAAAGCCACATTCCAGGCTATGGAAATGCCCCAGACTGTGCATACTTCAGAGCAAGGTGGCCAGCTGGGTTTCTTGCTACTTTCTGATACTGACACTGGTACTGTGGTCAAGTTATCTGAGGGCTGATGCTGCAGCTGAGGACAGGAATGAAAATACAAACATGGATCTTCCCTTCTGTTAGGTCTGTCCCATCAGTGCACATAGCCTGAGTAGGGGCCAGGCTGCTTTGCTGTTCAAGCTAACATGTTTCTTGTCTGCTTTCCTACATCTGTCTCTCCATCAGCAAGGCAGGTTGCATCCAACAGCACTTCCTGAGCACGTGATTCATCCTGAGTAGCACATGCTGCCCAGAGCTGCCCCAGCAGATCATTTCCTGCAAATTAATGTAGGATATTTTATGGGATTACAGAGGTGGAGACTTGCTGCAGCCTGCTGTGTGTCCCTCCCTGCACCACCTAACTGGCCAGTGAACAGAGGAGAGAGAGATACCACAAGGAGAAGCAACTTTCCTACAATCAGAAACAAGGGATGTGGCAGAAGCAGGACTCTGGTCTTCAGAAAACTAACTTCCAGTGCCTAGATTCCCTCTTAGTGTTGTGAGTTCAACAGTGAGATGTGGTAATGAACCAAAATAGACAACACTGACACAGACCTATCTTTATTCACCGCAACACTAGCGTCATGCTTTCTCCACTAGGGTAACCCTCCCAGAGGAACTTGGAAAAGCTGTCTAGGTGCAAATGCCACCTATATTTGCACAGCAGACTGGCAGCAGGGCTGGGATTTATCTCAAACCCAGTGACATTGCCATCTGTCTGTTCGCCCTTCAATTAAAAGTTTTGTCCCCATGTGCTGGCCCCAACAGGTTTCTATATTTATCCGTCCTTATTTTAGGAGGTCTGCAGAATAAAAGTATAGATTACAGATGTGGTGCTTCTCATCTTAGCTAAGGTTTCCAATAGGGATAGTTGTTCTGGGACAGAATCCCAGCCGAGAGTCATTTGCTGCTCGCCTGCCAAGGGGACTACGAGCATTGCCAATGCTCTGCTTGACTTAGCCTGAACAGTTCACAGCCTCTGAGGAAGGGGAGGAAAATTCCATCATGAAATAGCTGATTTAAAGTGCTGTATCCCACAGTGACAGGAGAGTGTTCGTTAATGCTAATGCACTTTTCAGAGAGAGACTTTTAGTTCGACTTTCAGAACGTGTTCCTGCTTGGGAGAGGGCCAGGCTTAAACCCCTCCATCAGTTCAAAACTTCAGTGAGTCTTTGAAAGGAAACCTATTCTGCTTTCACAGCTGACACCAGTTTTGCAAAATGTGACTCGTTACAAGGAGGAAGAGGAGGAGGAGGAAGAGATTCTAGTGACATCTCCACCTCCTCTCCTCTATGTCCTGTCCCTCAGTCAGCAGTGGGACTTTGCTTGTGTCAGAAACAGATAGACAAAATGGAAAATTTATTCAGAAATTTACTTTTAAGGAAAAGTTTGCATTTTAAAATATGTAGTATATGTTCAAAACTCCCTTCCATTTACATGCAATTTTGGCAGATAATATAATATAAAAAGGTGCTCCAAAAAAAAAAAAAAAAAAAAAAAAAAAAAAAAAAAAAAAAGGCACCAAAAAAAAAAAAAAAAAAAAAAAAAAGCAAAAGCAAATAACTAGAATGACGATATCTCTCAGAGAGCCTGATAAAGACCATTTTCAAAGGCCAGTATAAACTTATTTCCATCAAAAGATGCTAAAAAGGAAAATAATTCTACGCAGAGAGATGGATTCTACGGAATTGTCTTAGTTTGCAAGAGTTAAATAGTCACAGCATTTTGATGTGTTTACATCTGATAACTCCCAGTAGAGATAAACATATTTAGTGCTTGAAATGTAAGTTAACACTGGACATACTACACATACGAAAGGAGACTTATTAGAAAGAACATTACTATTATTAGCCCCAGCTGCAAATATCTATCAGGAAGGAACGGCTGTGTGTGAGTCAATTGCCTTCAGAATGGTGGACCTTACCAGAAACCCTTCTCAGTAGATGTCTTTCCACTGATTTCAGCAGCCTTTGGGTCAAGCCTTCTTTTACTAGAAAGATATTTAATTTAATACTGAGAGGAAGGACTGAAAACCAGACACCCACATTTCCTCTGACTCCTCATCTGGCAAGGCTACTCTGCGTAATCAGCAATAAAGATTTAGAACATCACAACCAGTGTAAACTGAACATCAGCAGCAGGGAAATGTCTGTGGTGAAAGCTCAAACTAAGTGCGTCAGGTGGAGAACAGGGGCTTGTTCCAGCACCTACTAAAACCAGAGGAAAAATTTCTGTGTACTTTTAAGTAGCAGGAGTAATAGCTGTTCCTTCTCTATTACAGACAGCAGAGATTTTGCTCCTGACTTCAATGAGGGAAGAACTAAATCTGTGTGCCTCAGTGTAATTATACAGGAGGTGTTCTAGAAGGACACGAGGATCAGGTGCCTACATGAGTCGTATGTGGTTTTGAAAGGGCAACCCTGTGTAGAGAAGGATTTAGTATTACAGGGGTTTTGATACAGAAATTCCAAGTGTATGTCTAATTTAGCAGTCTAGTTTTCCTATGATTAAGTTAGATTAATGTCAATGAAGATAAATCTATTTTTTCCTACCGAAAAGCTAGTAGATACAAGAAATATGATGTGTGATGGAAACAATGTGGAAGAGCCACAAAAGATATACTGAATTATGATACTTTTTTCCTCTTCTTTACTAACTCGATGGGGCCAGTCAGCTATCACTGTCACCTTATATTGCATCCTTCCATAGCATGACTTAAGCAAGTAGTTTTAAATTTCCCAGTACAGGAAAAGGGGAAAAGCAGGAAAATCAAATGATAGATCAGGTCCAAGTGGCCTATCAATTTTTACTCAAGCACATGGCTGCACCAAACCCAGAGAATCACAGTAGCAAGAGTCATGTGTAACCTGTCACAGGTGAATTTTACAGGAGAGCAAATCCATGATCAAAGTCTGCAGAATTAATCTCACTCAACCCTGACACCTCCAGAGCCCTGGCACAGCTGGGTCACATCACATCTCTTCAGGAAACTGTAGGGTCAGAAGCTGGGAGAGTCAAATTATCCATATTGAATAGAAAACCCAAAAAAGAATGGCCTGTGCAAAACAGTGTTTAAATAAGTAGGAAAGAAAAGACAGCCAGCCAGATGGCTTATTAAATGGATGGTATTTTAACTTTAGGCTCATCGTTCATATTTAGCCCAGGCTGTCGGTGATTCAAACTTGTTGCCAGGGTTTATCTATTACATTCAGGCTACTTCTTAATAACTACATAGCCACTCCAGAGGAGCGTTGCTGCCTTTCATCAGTACTACAGTCTCAAAATGGGAATAGTGGCAACTATTTTCAGAAGACACCAGGCTGATTAGAATACACTGAGTAGTCCAGAAGCTCCCACGAAGTCCATATATAATGACTGGTGCCAGGTAGGGGGCAGAATTTGGCCCTTGCTGTTGTTGATAAACAAGCTGAGTAACTCACAGTTTTGGTCTCTCATTCGCAACAGGTTCAGATGGTGAATCTGGAGGGGAGGATGAAACGGCTGCCTTTCATTGCCTGCCAGTAACACAAACGGACAGTTCTAATTGGCCTATTATCACTCTACAGTGCTTTCTAGGTCTGGTGTCACATCTTATGACAGTTTTTGGCTGATGCTTCGTGTTCTTGTAAAATGTCAAGCTACATTAGATCATTAATCTTGTGTAATATAGTATCAGACAATGCCACTGAATGAATACAGAGTAGAAGTATTTTTAGTTGTTCTTTTTCCTGGGGAACTCCACCTGGCTCTTGGCTTTCTAAAAAAACACACTATGTTGAGACACCGTAAGGTAGAGAGGAGAGTAGGAACAACAATTATACAAAAAGGTTCAGAAACATCAATGACTTGCGAAAATATATACTTAAGGATTTGCAACCCACCCAGGAAATTCTGCATGTTGAATCACCACACTACTCAGGACATGTATTTTAATTGCTGGGTGAAGGTCATAGGTGTAAACCAAACTGCTGAAAGAGCAGCTGCAGTAGTGTTACCACGATGATATGCAAGCCACAAATCCTGTTGTTGAAATAGGTTATTCATAAACTGCTTCTATGATAATCTGTCTATGAAGTTAACTGGGCTTTGGGGGGGGGAAAAAAAGAACATCTGGTGTTCTTTTTTACCTTCTCAGCATGAACTCACTGACATAAAATGAGATATTTATTATACTCGTGTTTTTTCCATTTTACATCTGCCCATATTTCCTATCAATTCATAGCCATTCTTTATGGATGATGCTGTAAAACAGCCGTCACCTCACTGATACTGCCACGGCCTGAGCATGCAGTCATCTTTCAGGGGTGGTAGCTCAGTGAATCACAGAGGATCAACCCAGTTCCACAGAGAATAATTCAGGTTGGAAGGGACCTGAGTCCAACCTTCTGCTCAATGTGGGGACAGCTGTGTGGTCATACCAGCTTGCTCAGGGCTTCACCCAGCTGGGTCTTGAAAGCTTCTGAACATGGAGGCTGCACAGCCTCTCAGTCCAGTCTCATCCATTGCCTTCTGGTAAAGACGGGGGGTTTATCTCTCCAGAGAGGCCACCAGTAGTGAAGCAGTTGGCTGCGGCCTGTAAGTGAGACCATGGCCTTGGCATATTTAAGAACCAAGGGGCATGGAAATTTGTACCTTCATACAGATAGAAAAATTCAGTGCCTGAACTGTTTGTGTGCCCTGGGACAGGACTGACTGTGCCATGACCCCATTCACTGGCACTGCTTGGCCTGGGCCAACTAAAACTCTTCCAAATATATCCTGGCCACAATCTGGAAGCTCAAACACCTGACAATTTGCATGCAAACCCCCTGATTTAGGGACCTGGAGTTTACTAATGTAGATGTTGGCTGTTCCAGGCCACCTGGGCCCTGAGCCCAGGAGGCGCCCAAGCACTTTTCATCAGCTGATATATACTGAGCCACTGAAAGTTCTTTTCCCTATTCAACTGGTTCACATGTGACTTTGTCCTGATAAATGTGTGCCTTCTCCACCTGTGAAGATTTAAAAACTGTGAATTAATTGCATGATATAGCACTTTTTTTTTTTTTTTTTGAGTGCTCGCACTGATCTAACCAAACCTCTGTGCATTTATGAAGGTGAAAGCTACTCTGCAGATAATTTTCCAAAGAAGTTTGTACAACAGCTGGTGTGATATGGTTTTGTCACAAGCATGGATAAGCACCATCATTTCTTTCCTTATCTGAACAGTATCATTAAACTGATGACACCCAGGTCCATTCAGAGAGTTAGACTCCTCCCTCATGTATGAACATGATGTTCTCACAGTGCTAGAAAGTGTGAAAAAATGTGATGAAAGAACTGGCTGCTAAGATAGAGAAAAATGACTTCCTCCAGTCAGACTTTTCAGAGGCACAGGAGACACCCGTCTCCCATTAAGGATCAGTGCCAATTAGCCAACAATCCCCATGCAGTGCCCTGTAAGCTCTACAAAGGGGGATTCTGCATCCCTGTGCAGATAAATCTCCATGAGGATGTGTCAGTTGCAGGGCTCAGCAGGTTGCCCACCTCATGTTTGCAGGCTTACTGGTTCCTGCAGCTGACCAGGACACAGTCATACACCCAAATGTCATCATCACGATGACGACATCCCAACTGTCTTCATCAGGTTAGTGCTCCTCCCCATGAGGGAGCAGAGCAGGGAACAGCCTGGAGCTGAAACCTACCTTTAGGAATAATTGAAGCATAATATCCAAGCTGGTGAGAGAAAGCCACAGTGAGATCAGAGTTTTTGTATTGCATTAATTTTGTTGATATCTAAACAATTCCACAGATGTGCTCAACCATGAAACACATAAACATGCAAGAGGAAAGACATATTTTGTCAGTAAACTTTAAGTAAATGTAACACAAATATGAACACATCAGTAATGGGATAAAGGTTAAATGAAAATATGGTCAGCTTTTTGTGGATAAAACAGCTGGTTTTACTGTAATACAAGACTTGTGTATTAAATGAGTAGTTTTTAATTATGCCAATGAATTTTCTTTTTTTGACGGGACTGGTGAGATCTTTTCTGTATCACGACATGAGGAAGAGGAGAGAATTCCTAGCTTTCAGTCATAACTTGGTGTGCCACCAGAAGCTGTGCAGTGAAACTGTGGGATGCAGAGATCCTCCCATCACCCTTGCCCAGCGGAGGAGCACTGTGGGCAGCAGCAGAACCCAGCCACACCCACAGAGACACTGCATCCTGCAGGAACAGGCCAATTGGTCCTGCTTGGTTTCCTTCTCGCTTATTCCCCCTCTCTGTGAGCTCACCCTACCAAAGCAATCAAGGTCACAATAAAAAAGCCATCGTGGCACTTCAGTCCGGGGTAGATATGCCGTAGGCCTACAAATTGGCCTAGGCTGTTATCAGACAAACACAGATCTCCTAAGTACATAACACTTCCTTCTGTCTGCCTTCAAGGACTCCCCCAAATCTCTGCCTGCCTTGCCAGCTTGCAGTGACAACTTACTGATTAGATTAATGAAACAAACATGAGAGGGCTCCATCAGTTGAGGATCAACTAGGGAACAGCAACTGTCTACAAAGACTTTTTCTTTTTTTTTTTTCTTTTTTTTTTCCCCCGCAGCAGATCAGTCAGGTTTGCATTATGGTGCCTGTTTCCATGGCAGAAAGCTCAGACTGGGAAATACCTGTCTTCCAGGTTTTTAATCAGTCTCCTTGTGATCCCAGACAGGGATCCCTGTGTGCCAGGACAGATGTTTTTGCAACCTTCATGATGGACAAAATCACATGTGTTGAGGGAGTACTGAGACTTCTCTTCAGTTCTGAGACGTCTCTTCGGTTCAGCCTTGTCAGAAAAGTTTCTAGGGCTGAACAAGATACTGATTTTATAGATAAATGTTTTTGTACAAAGACAGCAGTGATTTCATCTCTTCTCAGTAAACTAAGCACTCCTTGGGGTCTATGACTCAAGTTGCAGCTCTCCCTCAGAGGGAGACTGTAGGATGAAGCATAGGGGGAAGGTTGATCAACTGGACACAGGATTAAAAAAGACAGTCTCTTTGCATTAACAACGGCGCAGCTTTTGAGTCAGTGCTGCAAAAGCCCAGAAGAGAAGCAGGACACCGAACATCTCATTAATGTGGCCAAAACAAAGTTTCAGCTTTGTTAACTGTAGATATTCCTACATCCTTACTATAACAGCTTAGTTGTAAACAGAATATCCGGTCACACAAATCCCAGAAAGGTGTCACCTACCCTGAATTTTATTTGTATCTACTGTACATATTTTTTGCTGGAGTTTCAAAAGATTTATCCTTCTGGCTACACAAAGCCCACTGATTTCACTTTGCACTGGCAAAACAGAAGACAAGAAAAACAAGGCCAGGAAAGAGCACCTAATTCTATTCTTCAAGTTTTGTCATGACACCACTTAAAATAACCTTTACATTTGTACATATGTATACCCGTTTGTTTGCTTGCAAATGTGTATAGAAAAACATGAGACAGAAGTGTCTTTGTCCTTCCATCAACTACAAAGGGAGTTTAGATGGTGAGATCATCTGTCAACATCTCTCCCATAAATGTTTAAATATGGGCAGACGAGAGTGTCATTGATTATCTGGTTCCTTTATTCCGTAGATTGGAGAGTAGATGAATAGCGGTTTACCAGGAGCAGCAGGAACCCGGCAGTGAGCTGTCAGTCGCACCCAGTCAGCACAGAGCTGGAAAACTCCTCATGCTTACTCAGCAAGTAGCAGGGAAGACAGAGGTTGGTTTTGCTGGACACAGTATCTTTCCCTTTCGATCCTGAACTGCATATTCTTTGTGTGCACTGAGTCCTCTGAATTTTTAACTGTGTTATATAAATGGATATAAATGGCAACTAATTAAAACAAAAGGAGCACAAAAAAAGAGCATGCTCTAAAACTCATAGAGGTCAGCGTGCAGACCTCAGTGTCTTCAGAGGGCTCTGGAGCAGGGTCCTATGGCTTGAATTCTGTTTGAAGCGAGAATATAAACGTGTTTTACCAAAAAAAAAAAAAAAAAAAAAGAGCTTCCTATGCTAGTGTAAAAAAACTTCCAACATGTGCCAGCTCAGGAAGTTCAGCTCTTTATGGGGCAAAACTTCTATCCCTGAGATAAAATTGAACAGAAACTTCTCATGGAAGACTTTCCAACTATTTATTAAAAGCATACAAAATTGATATAATATTATTCAGCTCCAAATCATCGTTTCACCAGACTTCCACACTGTTTGGTTCTGTTTCATTTTCCAGGACTGGGATTTTTCTTGCTCTTTTCTTACAGTAGTATCTTTTGGAGGCCGGTTTCCTTCCTGCTATAGCACTACATGGCTGCCCTCTGGAATGTCAGATCTCACAAACGTCATTTTAATCTCCACTGGAGAATGACACCAACCTTCATGGACTTTACATTCTTCAGAAACATCAAGAGTGATGCTGGACAAGTCTACGGAGGAAACGGAGACTAGGGATGAGGTTCGCATCTTCCTCATATGAGGTCAGTATTCACTGCTTACAAGGGGTTTCTCAGGATTAGGACTACAAATAAATTGGCAGAGTATCTGTACTGTCTTGGAGTTTTATCCCCCCGTAAACCTACAGACCAGCATGTGCAAGTCAGAGTATTCAGGCTGCTTCTCTGAAGGCTTCAACTTAAACCTTGTTCATTCTCAGTTTGCCCATCTGGAACAAAATGTCTGAGAATAAAGAAATTGGAAATTTTACCTGTAGAGATATTTTAGGTACAGAACCCCTAACGATGAAACAATCCAGTTTTCTTTTTATAATATATGCTTTGACATACCCTCTACCTTCTTGAACTCCATCTATATAACAGTTTTTACCACATCAGAAAAGACTTTTTAAACGCTGATTAAAAAAAAGCAGTTTCATCTAATACAGTTGTTCTGGCCACCACAGAAAGAGCAATTTTTCTGTCAGTACTTCCACTGCATTCCCCCCTCCGCCCTCAAAACCCACAGTGGGATCAATGTGTGCTTAAATGTGGTGTAGCTTATAAAGCACAGACACAGAACAAACAACAGCAAAGAAAAAAGGGAGTGAGGAACTGTTTGAGGAGAGGGAAATCATAAAATCATTGGCTCTGCAGCTGAGAGAAGCAGCAACAGGTTTTGCTGCAGCAACTCAAAGCTCCCAGGAGACCTGGAGTACCTGAAGGTCTGTGTGGAATGATGCTGATTATTGGTAATTTTTGTGTTCCTGAAAAGGATACAGCACAGGAACTATGCATCGCTACCGAGCTGATCAAGGTATCGTTCCTTCATACAAATATGCTAAACAAGAATTTATTAAATGAGTAGTTATTATTAATATTATTAAAAGTAAATATTTCACTATTTCTAATCGTAAGAACTTACAAAAATCACAGGCTTTTCTGGAAGGAAAAATAATATTTGAAACTTCAAGATTATTTTATTAAAAAGTGCTGGGATCTTTTTATGCTGTCTTTTTTCAGATGTTAGATTTCATATTTGCAGCTTCTCTCTACTTTCAAGAATGGTTAAGTGATAAAAGCTGCAATTCTGCTTTCAGAACAAGGTTTCTTTCACTGGATATGCAGAAAACCATCAAGTGTAAGAGCACAAGGACGAAAACACTGAATATTTTTGGTTGCTTCTTTTCATGTGTTCATTGTAGGGTTTTCAATTTTTATTGTATTTTGTTTTAGCCAACCTCTAAAATGTTCCCGAAATGCAGGTCATTGTTTCTTTGTCTCTATATTTTTAACCAGAAAGCTGACCTTCTCTCTTTGGGTTTTACTGAGGAGGGCAGGTGCCTCTAGGAAACAGTGGACTTGCAGAGAGTTATATGGGAATTGTATAATTACGTACAAGCAAGGGGAAGAAAGCACACAAATCTGCTTCTCTGCAGACATAGTTTTGTCAAAAGTTGACCAAGGGAACAATTTCAAATTGCCATCTGTCTTTGTCACTACCTGTGCCTCAGAAGCAGATCAAAGACTGCCTGCTGGGGAGAATATACAGCAAAAGGGTTAACCCTACTAATATGATTACTAATAATAAATAATTCATTGCTGCCGTAATGCAAACTGAAAGAGGATAAAACCAGAGCAGCACATGGCAATCCCACTGCTTGATGTTTGGCTTGTTCAGGAAGTCACGAGGGATAAAACCCAGAGCAGAAGGCTGAGCTATCTCGTGCCAATGGACTCCAGCCACCAAAGCTACCGCTGAGCATCTTCATTAGCACATTCCCAAAAGGTGAGATAATTCTACCTGCTCAGAATAAACAATCTTTTGCTGTGCATGAGGTCACATACTCATTGGCAGAAGCTTGCAATAAATCTTGGGTAGTTAACTAAATGACAGTTGCTATGTATAAAGGATTTTTAAAAATAAAATCCACATTTAGAAAAGTAAATATAATAGGATGTGCTTGAAGTTAAGCATCTTTTAAGAAGGAAATAATCATGGCTTCAGTCTTCCTGCTTGTAGAATGGGGTAACATTACATAGCCATTCTCTAAATTACTACAGGATGTTAAGATGGGAGTCTCTACATTAGGGCATGATAGTGCTATTTTCAATCTCTTTCCACACAACTGTAAGTGCAATGCTTCCAAAAACCTGCCCCGTCTACACTGCTGCAGATCAGGGCTGTTTTAAAAAAAATAATGGAGAGTGAATGATCAAGCACACGTTACAGCTGCACCACTGGGTCAGTAAGTGAGAAGTTAAAATAAGAAGTTCATTCAATAAAATATTGATTCTGGAAACAGATTACAGGAAATCATACCATACCACTAACTTAATTTATGAGTATTTATGTTGCAAGAATTACACCAATATATCAAACACAATGCCTTCAACCTTAGTTCAAAAGAGAATTTTATCTCTAAGCTTTAACAACAGGGCTGAAAATAATTCAGATTATATGGGCAGCATTTTAGCAGCCCATTTTCATCTTCTTTAAAAGCAACATTCTAATGCATGATGGTTAAGGATCAAGTTGGGATTATGAGGAGAATGTTAAACATATACCAAGTAATACATCTGTTTTGAATAAAAGATGTTGTATAGAGTTCCAGTTCATTTTTTTTCCAACTCTTTGCTGTACGTGTTGTAGCTGCTAAGTGAAACCATGCATCAGATAAATACATCACTTCAGCAACAGATTGCTAATCAATTGTCTGACATGTTCTGAAATATGTGGGTTAAAAATACTTGGGGGAAAAGGCTTTTCTCGTTTGGAAAACTGTTTCATGTTCTGTTGTGGTTCATTCTTCCGTCTCTAAGCTTCTAGGATGCGCTATTGTCTCCAGAGTGGTGCTAGACCATTCCCTCCATGGTAGGAAAGCAGCAGGCCTTACACCATGTTCCCTGCCCATTTCCAAACACCACTGTGAGGGAAAGGCATATTTGCTGGCCTGTCAGTCTCTGGCCAACGAACAGGTTGCTTCCAATAAGAGAATCACTAAAATATTCTGTTTGATTGCTGTATCTTATGACTTGGATATTGTTTTGAAGCAACTGATTTTTCAGAAGGTTAATTTAGAAGTACTGATACACGGATTTTTAAATTTTTTTTCTTCAATTGGAATAGGAAACGGAAAGCTTGCTATAGCACACAGTTTGTCAAAATTACTGTGTTTGACTCACTAACACTTTCATTTCAATCATGTCAAAACTTCACACTTATATAGATTTTAAATAGCCACCTTATCAAATCTGTTTGATAACAATAACTAGCATGACTAGTTCCTAATATTCGACCAAAAATACTTTTAATATTTCAATACAAGGGAAAATGGGTGCATGTAAACTCCACATGTGCTAGGCTGCAGCTCCAGTTCCTCCAGAATTCTGGAAGCAGTCCTCCCCTTTTCCCATTCTTGATATCCTCCCTATCTGCAGCCTCACCACCTTCTCTTCAGAGGAGCTCTTCGTCAGCTTCCTCATGGGACAGAGAAGGAGGGCATTTAGGTTTTTATTTCCTGATGAAGCGAAAATAACAGTAGAAACAGCTTCCATACAAAGGCCAAGTGTTTAAGATCAGTGCTCTGGTACTTGTCTCATCCAGCCTCCAAACACCTTTACTCAGGGAACCAGAGATATTTTCCAAGTATTGAGTAATTTAACCTCTATTTGATGCCCTCTGCTTCTCATACTGCAGAAAAAAGTGAACAGTCACTTCCTCTTCAGCTTCTTCACTCCACTAACTCCTATTGTATCATTGTCCAGTGACATTTTTTCCATGCTGAAGTGCTTTGGACAATTAATTTTGGTCAAAGACCATCACAGTCACGTTTCTCTGTCTGCCACTGCTGCAACCCATCCAAGCTTTCTCACATTCATCTGAGGAAGAAAGAGTAATCAAACAAGTCCACATACGCTAAAGAGCCCTGAAGCTGCTGGTCCCCATGAACTCAACCATTACTACATCAACAGGTATCAGAGACAAAAAGCTTAGTAAAAGCACAATCATCACCTGTCACTCAGACTGATCCTGGGCTGACCTTTGAATATTTCCTCACTGCTGTAATTCTCTGTGGTTTTCTGATAACCCAAGGCAGATGCATGTGATGACGGAAGAAACACTTTGAACCTGATATAGCGCTGGGTTACGGTTTTGCGCAGTCCTCTTGCTGTGACTGTGAAGCAGGCAGAGAGTTCTTACTTACCGTAGTTATCTGCTAAGAACCAGAGGCATTTACAGTCTCACTAGGATCTGGCTGAAGACCCAACTCCTTTCTACTACACAGAGCAATCCTCCTGGGACAGATTCTTTAGCATTTAGCTGCCAGTACAAGGGCAATAACTGCTCGGTGTTTCTGAGGCAAAGAAAATCTAGTCACATCAGCAGATGTTCCTGCAGCCAGTGGAAACTGGCACATATAGGAAATGTATCTTCCAAGGGAAAAAGATGGATTTATGGAGTGGGAAGTTTTCAAAGGGGCTCCCACAGTCCAAAGGGACACCTACCAGCAGACCTGGCAATGACTCTCGGCATCTTTGTCTCCCCTTTTTTCTCACACCAGGGCTGTGTCTGCAGGTACAGTCCCGGTGAGCATTACAGAGCCACAACAGCAGAGCTCTGCAGCAGAGGTGCAATGTTTGCCAGCCGAAGGAGATTTATGCTGTCATAGTTACACCAGGCTCTAAACCCAACAGGTTAATCTGGCAGCAGCCTTTTCCTGGCAGCACAGCTGTGTCCACACCAGGAACTTTGCTGGCTGAGCTCCACTGGGCAGGTGGGATTTATTTTATTTTCAGATCCAGGCTAACATCACTGCGAGCAGAAGTTTCTAATGTCGGCCTATATGAAACATCTCTGATCTAAAAAGCTCCCTTACCTCTGCACGTAGCAATGAGCTGTCTCATCCCTCAACTCCAGCTACAAAAAATTTTAATTTGCATCCTCCAACAAAGGAGGTGGGAAAACTGATGATGCTGATGGATCACAGGAATGTCAGAAATGCTTATGAGTTTTCCTGTGACAGAAGCATTTGATTTCTGCACTAACAAGGCAATTGGTGAATCTTCTTACTACTGCTGGTGTGTGAGAGACATGGGATCGTGATACACATTAGAGCAGAATCAACTTCAGCTTTAGAAAACAAAGTAGGACCACTACCATGCAAAGGTGATTTTCTTTGTTTTTAAAGAGGGGTCTGGTTAATTTGTTTAATTACTGGGCTTACAGATATCCTACTTTCAATTCCAGTACAGGGACAGGAACGTTACACAAAATTAATATGGATTTAGAAAGGAATCAAGACATGGAGCATTTATGCCAGATTAGCTGTTTACTTGTCGATATTGTGTATCTTTTTGTTATAGGGTCTCATTAGCCTTGCTAAAAAAACCCAAACCTCTTTGTATGAAGCTCCATGGAACAATAATGTAAGCTGGAGATCTTACACTGTATGAAATGTCACCAAGTGCATCCTCCACTATCCTTAAGCACCTTCTGGCCTTTTACAGGTTTTTTTTGATTCACTTGATTTAAAAACAAAGCAATCTTTACTGAGAGATATTCTGTCCCTCATGTGACAGATACCTCAAATCAAGATCAGTCAGACATCCTCAGTCTTATGTAAAATATAAAAAACCCCAATACAATATTAAAAATATGCCAATGCAATATTAACACTGGGCACTTTATAAATGTGGAGAATGAAAAAGATCTTGAAACATAAAATGAGACTCTTTGTATTCAGGTGGTATAACAGATATCTTTGATTACCAAATATGTGTATTGACCTAACTCATATTTTAAATGAAATATAATGAAATGTACAGGATATGTAGAGCATAAAGTCACACGCCTGTAAAAAGCCTATCTGTTGCATTTTCTGACTGAAAAAAACCCCTCAACACTTGAAAACTTGATTCCTTCATAAAATCTGCAATATGGTACATTAATAATAACTCGGTGTTATGTAAAGCTAAAATCTGCTGCCAAACACGAAGGCTGCCAAGTTAACATTGACTTGCAGATAACCATTATCACAATGGAGAGCTTTTCCTGGATAAGAACTTATTCACCAAAAATGCAGTTTTCACAAATCAAAGCAGCCCTTAACTCATGTAAAATCTGGCAAACACATCTGAACTTTTTTTTTCAGAGATGAAAATCCTTTGGCTTTATTAATCAAGTAGATGAAGAACATTCAAGAGCATGACCCCACAGGGCAAAGGTTAAGGCATGAGTTGAGATATCTATTTTGCAGTTTCTGTTCCAAATTCACTTAAGAGGAGATTTTGTCTTTTAGTTCTCCCTCACTGGGCTGCTAGTAAAAGGAGAGAGGAAAGGAAGAATGATGAAAATTACCATCTGCTCCTATTTAACCAGATGTATCGGTGTCTTTTTACTTTTATTAAAAGTGGCCAGAAATATTTTGCATAAGACAGTTATGTTATTGTGCCGTTTTAAAAATGTTTGACTTTGGTTCTACCTGAACCAATACACAAAACCTTATCCTGGCTGCCAAAACCAAAACACCATTTATTCACCTATTTTTATAAATCAGTGCCTTTAGTAATGCATTTTCCAGGACTCTCTTCCTTTAGAAAAACCTGTCCTGTGGAACCCTGCCATATCCCGAGAAATAGAAAGGGATCAAATACAGGCAGGATGTAAAAATCTCACTGCTGTGCAGGGACAGGAAGCAAAAACTATATTAACGATCAATAACTAAGAGAATTATCACAGAACCTGGCTTTTGCCAAAAAGAACAGGCTGCAGGTGCTGTAGCCTACATATTCATTGCATAGAAATACAGATTTTTGTCACTTAGAATGCTTCACTTCCATGTGTAATACCAAAAAAGCACAGTCAGCATCTGAACTGCCCGGACAAGGGGATCAGATGGACCCTGACCAGCCACTTTTGCTACAATCAGCCTCCCTCAGTGCTCCTTCCTCAACGGCATTTAGCATTAATCCCACCTGACCCAGATTAGAGGGAGCTGAAACCTAGACTGGATACCACTCCCACTTAAAATATAAACCAAAGAAAATGATATATTTCAGAGGCTTATAGAATACTCCGAGTTCATTTAACTAAATGTTCATTAAGAAATCACAGGAAGTAACAAAGAAGGGACTTAGCTGGAAATCTGTTTTTCCAGAGTTATAGATACCTTATTAATTTCACTATTTTCTTTTCTTTCACGAGTTTCCTGTTTCAGACCTTTTAAGAAAAAAATCTGTATTTAAGATGTCAAAAAATCTTCTTAAGAACCAGCAATACTCTCTCTAGGGGTTGTTTTGGGCAATTATAGTTTTACAGTTTCCTCTTCACATTGGATAAGGATCTTGGATAGTGTCAGATATTTGGTATGTGGACACGATCTTGGCCCCTGGATATGAAGTTGTCATAGCTACTCTGGATGGTTTCTAAACATGACCAAATCCTCCTCAGGATCCTTCCCAAGTTTCATGGTCTGCAAAGGGCTCCTCTTTAAAAACTAATAGTTTGCAAGACTGTGTGGGTAATGCAGTTTTTCAGGTAGAGTTTGGCATTTTCTTTTGAAAAGAAACATTTATTAAAATTATAAAATAGGGAGAGGGTGAGAAAGAGAGACTACAGACCAGCTAAGAGAAAGCTCATCATCTAAAAACACAGGAAAATGGTCCAATTATTTCATGCAAACTATACAATAAATTCTGGTTTGGTCACAGTAGTGTAGAACTGGAATAAATTCATCAACATTGGAGAAGCTGAGCTCGAATTATACCAGAACAGCTGAGAGTAAAGCCAGGCCTTTAGTTTTCATATTTTGTTCAGCTCTCCTATAATTTAAGAAGAATCATAAATCAGCAGCTCATCATCTCTGGAAATACACAGAAAACAAAGTAATTTTCTTCTGGGCCTAAAGACATAAGAATGGTTTAATTACTTTTAGCTTCAAAGCAATAATCTTGAAGTATGGTCATACTTCAGAATATGGTCCTATAATCCTTTTAACATGGGAAAGGCAACATTTTCCAAACTGTATTTCACCCTAGATACTCAGATTAGTCTCTGTTCTTTTCCATTGTCAATGCAAGAGGCAAGAGCAGAATAAATAATGAACAAGGATTGTTGATTCCAAAGGTAACTACAGGGTACGTTCATAGCAGAGAAGACAAAAAGGGAAATTTAGTAAATGGAAAGTGGCTTAGAACAAGCTCTTCAGCGATAACTATTGCCACAAAATACTGCCATTGAAATTATTTTTAAAAATAATAAAAATAAAAATAATAAAAAAAAAAAGGAAGGGGGGAAGGAAGAAAGAAAACCAGCTCATCTTAGTAGGTTACGTCTGCTTTGAGTAGGAGGTTGGACCAGATGACCTCCAAAGTCCCTTGCAATCTAAATCACTGCATGATTCTAAACAAACTGGATTTTCTTGTAAACATATTTGTTCAAGAGACTAAAAGAGATTTAAAAATCAAGACTGATTGCATAGGTACTTACTATTATAGCAAAAAATTACAAATAGTCAGTTACAAGTAGCAAAAATATTACTTCCTCAGAAATACGAAAAATAATGACCTTGTCATTTGAGCATTCAGGCAAAGTCCGGTCAGAGAAAAATATAATGTATAACACTTTTATCATTTTCCCTAAGCTTTCCCACTGATGGAACACAGCCTTTTGGTCATGTATATCACTGCTTCTCCCTCAGCCACAGTCCTCTGATTGGATACCAAAAGACCCAAGGAAATTATGTTGTTGAATACAGAGTTTTATGAATGTCTTAATTGAAAATGTTTTGCTGTATAACTCCTAGGAAATTTAGCCTTAATATGGGATCACTCATGAACTGGGCTCTTAATTTTTATTACCTTGTTGGTTAAGTTAATTACATTACGATTGCTAGCAATTTTTCATCAAAACAGGAGGCTGTTTTACCATATCTTTTATGTTTTGCTTCACTGGAGTACACTGGAAAGTATCACAAATGTAGACAGAGGACCATTGTTAAATGGTGGTATTTGTGCATGTAAATTCAATCCAAAATAAATTTGCCATAAACCAACAATAAAATGGAATATCAGACTGACATTGAAAAAGTGGATTTTGCCACAGTGAACTAGTGAAAAGAGGAATCTTAGAAGTATATTAGGTGAAAAACAGGTAATATGTAAAGTTTATTGTATTGAGTCTCCTACCGCACATGTGTTACTTGACAGTGCTTTGGGGTTCCAGCTGTGGACACAAACATGGTCAGATGAGGAACTAAACAAAAGCAACAACGAAATAGGCACAGAGACTCTGCTGATGCCATTGTTTGTGTACAGACCCAGCTCCGCTACCCGAAAATCCCACTGAGGTATCTACTTCCATCGCACTCAATCTAACCCCAGAGAGAATCCCTTGTTATTTCAAGGAAGATGTTAGAGTCAAAATGGACCATGCTGCAGTAATTCGAAGAATAACTACAGTAATTCTTCCTAGTGCAGTTAAAATATGCCCAACAAGCTCTGTTGGTTCAAATGTCAGCACTTTCATGTTTGCATTCACGTGCAGAGCTGTAACCCTAGGAGCTATTCTGGTATTCACCATGTCCATCTCTGCGTTTTCCCAGTGTTTTGATGTGAAGCTGTTTTTAGATCTGCTTGCAAGTCTCTGAATTGGCAGCACAAGAGACTGAACTGCTTTCAGTGATTAAAGGCAGATACCAGTAAACACTTTCAGGACATAATTACGGAGCATTTTCACTCCTCTGCTGCTATTGACTTAAAGGAGTTTGAGTTTCTGCTGATAGTTTATCCTCTAACAGCTGGGACCCCTTTTGACCCAAACACATGGAACTGATCTATGTGGTACCACTATGGTCCTCAGAGATATCTGGTTAAGATGTCCTTCGAGATCAGGCCCAAAGCATGAGGAAAGGTTCGTCAACTGTTATGAAATGTACAAGTACCACTGTAGAACTACTTTCTGTTTTCTCTACTTTTACCATGACTTTGCTGGTAGTATTTCTATTTTTTCCCCTCTGAAAAGGCCACAGTTTAAAGCCTCTCCCCCAAAGATATATTTCCTTCCAATGGGTTTATAGCCATTTTTTGGCTATTATTCCCCTTGCAATACACCTTTAAACCTTAAAATATTCTTAGGCCGCGTGCATCTTACAAGGAGCCACAGGTACTTCCTGAGACAAGGAAGGTGCAGAGACAACAGAAGTCTCCCTTTTCACCACGATGTATATGCGCCCTCACCCTTCTTCTTTTTTCCCCCCTATTTTAATCATCCTCTACTTCAAAATATGGATTTAATAGATCAGTCTGTCTTTCTTCAGATGAGGGCATCTTATTTATCAGTAATTGTAAGCCTGGGCCACTGCACGAGATGCTATAAAGACACCAGCTATAAAGACAGTTCCTCCCCTGAAAAGCTCCCTATAAGACACCACAGTTAGACACAACACACCCAGAAAAAGAAAGAAAATGGAGACTTGTACTGGTATTTGGCAAAAAATCAGGTAAAGTTTCACTTGGACAATACCCCTCTGTTAGGAGATCACTGGTAAGACCTGTATGACTACATGAATGCTGCTCAGTTGTACTTACCCAGCCAAGCTAATACTGGGGGAAAACAACTAATCCATGGAAGTTGTATTCCTGAGTGAGAAGACATGGTGCTGGGCAGGACATTACAGCAGCTCAGGATTCAGATTTGAACCCTGGAGCCCCTGTAGATCTGGAGAAGGCAGCCTCCCTGACCTTCCCAAAGTGCAGTATTTGGAGGGCTTTTTCTGCAACTGTTCTCTCACTTAATCCTTTTTAAAGCCACTGCCAAGGAGGGAAGAAGTTCCAAAGACGAGAACTTAACAGTTCTCCAAGGTCCCACAGGTGCGGACTTGGTACATCTGGAGAAGAAGATTGTTTCCTCTTTCCGAGTCCCTCTTCCCTTTTCCAACCCCTGCCTTGCCACGTAGTCCCTCCATATTCTTGGAAAATTTAGATTTGAGCTTAATTGTAACCAAACTCTACACTGTAGTAAGGCTCAGCTAAAAGACCTGATGAGGAAATGCTGCTGCTGAGAAACACCTGGGCTTTGTTTTATGCAACCAAAGAGTTAAAATTATTGTCAGAAATACCATAATGTATAAAAGCTGCAAACACCCAACTGTAGTGTCAGACTTCCAAGTTGTACAAATGTATTTGTCTCTCCTATTTGAAAACGTTATTTGAACAGAAATAGCACATTGTAACAGCCTAACAAGAAGCAGTCTTTCTGATGACGTTTGAGACTTCTTTGCTCCACTGTATGGAAATATTTAAGACTTAAAAGATTTATAATACAAAATAGCATTTAAAATGGCTCAGTCCTGTTCCCAGTAAAGTCAAAGAGGGGGTTACCATGAGCTTCAATGAAAGTGGCATAAGGGCCACTTGCATTTTAACATGATTTTTTTTTCCATTTTATTCCAAGAGTCAAGAAGTCCCTCCAAAGGCCTCCTACTTCTTAAAAAAAAAAAAAAAAATAAAAAAAAATCAAGCAAGTTGTCAAGCATCCATCACTGTCATGGCCAGACATGAATGTCCACCGAGACCTCTGAATGTCAGAGTTTCACCACACACACTATGTTGGGCACAGAGAAACACCATGTATTTCCAAGTTTAGGACGGGAAGGCTTCTGTTGCCTTTTAAAATACTTTCTCACAATATCCAACACACCATCCCATTTGCTCTGAGACAAAGATTTGCACCTTACACACACACTTCAAAGATAAAACTCAACATGAACTAGTAAGTAATACAATCTGATCCTTTAAAGGGATTAGAGTTTGAGTAAAGTCAGCAGCCTTTGATTCATTTTCTTTTTTTAGGATTGACAGATGCTAAATTAAATTATATAAATGAACAAACAGTCCCACAAATTTTTTAAATCCATATTTTAATTTAAACAGCACAAGGACAAACATTTGTCTTCAACTGAGTTTTCCCACCAGCCTCCAGAATTAAAATGTTTTTCTTGGTTGGTTTTTATGTTTTATGCTCAGATTTTTTAATAATTATTTGGATCATGCATTTTGCATTTATGTTGATCCTTAGATGTGAATAGCAAAATCATATCTAGCTTCTTGACAAAAGTTTACAGGAAACATGGAAATTACATATGCTAATATTTAGTTTATTATTTCTTCTTCTGTTTCTTATTATTTATCTTCCTTTTCAGTAATTTATTTAGAATTATAAGCTCTGTTGGAGACCTTATACTGTGCATATGTGGGCTGGGACACCCTTCACTAGTCCAGGTTGCTCCAAGTCCTGTCCCACATGGCTTTGAACACTTCCAGGGATGGGGCAGCCATAGCTTCTCTGGGCAACCTGTGCCTGGGCTTCACCACACTGTTTTCCCGCTGGTGCCACGCTTTGGTGTTCTGCTTGAAGAGCCCTAAGTGACCCTTTAAGCTTAAACACAGCCAGACAAGTTTCATAGTTTCATCCCAGA
Organism: Mohoua ochrocephala; assembly: GCA_013398855.1. Classification (NCBI taxonomy): domain Eukaryota; kingdom Metazoa; phylum Chordata; class Aves; order Passeriformes; family Acanthizidae; genus Mohoua; species Mohoua ochrocephala. The sequence continues at coordinate 22,632 of VZTA01018451.1, read as the reverse complement.
TGTTTATGAGGGGCAACACGGTAATATCATGCAAACGTGATCCACTGACTTAATTAGAACCAAGTTAGCAGAGACAGAGTGAAGCTGTACATCTCCTGAGAGTCCTGGGGGACTGCTGCAGGAGGGTAAAGGCCTGGAAGAGCTGGGAAAGGGTAGTACAAGAATAGGAAAAAACCTCACAAACCCAAACCAGAACAAACCAACATGCATTGTTTAGGGGGGGGGGGGAAAGTTAGAATCCAGAGGTATATTTTAAAAGGGAAAGGTTAGAAAAACATTCAGGGAGAGCACCCAAAGAGTTAATTTCCAGCAGCACTTGAGGCAGCAAAGCCTGGGAAGGCTCCTGGCGCCCTCTGGCGTGAGGCGGGAGCAAGAGTGGAAATTTCCTCTAGAAAACAGCTTTGTCCTAAAGTTCAGGCAGATAAAATGACTCTTAAGCGTCTCGATGGGAAGAGCGGTAATTTGACTTCCCAAGCGAAGCACTGCTTGGGGTGCAGCTTAATTTGGGGGTGATGGGGAGGGAAGGGGGAAGGTTGCTTTATGTTTTTATTTTTATTTTTACTTGTTTTTCTTTTTCCTCCGGAGTCTCAAGTTGGGCCGGCTGCAATATGAAGAAAGGAGCCCCGAAAGCCGGTGAATGAAAACCTCGCAGGATCCTCGGAATAATGGCTGCAGCAGGACAAACATCCTTTAAAAACCCCAAAACCCCCCAAACTATGCGTGCCTGTTTCCCTCCCGTCTGGAGTTTCCAAGGGAGGGATAGCCTAAACGAACACGGAGGAGACATGTCTTCTCCCAAAATGACTTAAATACTAAAAGGGGAAAAAAGCCTTCGAAAAAAGAGAAAAACAAGCAAACAAACAACAAAACAGAAAAGGCATTCTTGACTTCAAGCACCTCTCCCTTAAAATTGAAGGATGCTCCCTAACCCAAATCGACACCCTTATTTTAATTGCCAGGAGAGTGAGGAGCGCTCTCTGCTAGCAGGCTACGAATTCATATTTTTTAACATTTTTTTTTTTTTTTTACATTTTTACAATCATTGACAGCAATAATAGCTACCTTTGAGGAACAAATACACGAAAGCCCACCTCTAAGTGCAAAGAGGACGACAGAGCAAACCGGTAGAGCAAACATCAGGGTTATTCCTTTAGGTACCTGCTGAGGAAATAGACTCTGGTTTTAACCCCTAAAATTAAAAGGAGGGAAGGGGGGCGCGGTGTTTATGCTGATTGGAGACAAATACACAGAGCTTTCCAGCTCGTCTTTACCAGCTGTTTTTCCTTCATTCCTAATATCTTCCAGCAAATGCATCTTCCAATCCCTCCCAGGAGACCTGATTTTTGGCAGGAACCGCTTTTTGGCGGGGGATGGTCCCGCAGTCCGGCCTCAGTGGGGGGCCTCGGCCGCAGGTCTGCCCCCGCGGGGGTGTCCAGGTGGGAGATGGTCCCCGTCGCGGGGATGGTAACGGGGGTTTCAGCTGGCCTTGGACGGCAGCTCTTCCTCTCGGCACCCTTTCCATGTGGGCAGGAGGCGCTGGGCTTCTCCCTCAGCTAAGGACGAAAAACCCCTTAAAAACCAAACATAGGTTTGTTTTATTACTTTTTTTTCTTAATGAGTTTTATATATATATTTGTTCGTTTGTTTTTGTGTGTTTATTTGGTGGGGGTTTTTTTCTTTTAAAAAAGGCTTTTTATACAAGTGCTTTCACCTCCTGATCTGTCAAAACGCTTGACAAAGTTTCGGGAAATAAGCGGCAAATCCCTGACGGCCGCTCTGCTTTTTGCATACCAACCAAAACACACTTCCCTGGGGTAAAAAAAGCTAAACTAAACTCAATTTATTTAGTAAAAGCCAGCAGATTTCTGTTGTCAAGATGCAGGCGAGCCTCCGCACCTACCTTGGTTTGTAGGCATATGCGCGTGGTGCTCTTCCACCCCAAGCTCCCCATCAAAGTGCTTTGAAAGACAAAAGATACTCGTTTTGGTTTTTTGTTTGTTTGTTTTGTTTTTGTTTTGGTTTGTTTTTTTTTTGTTTTTNTTTTTTTTTTTTTTTTTTTTTAAATTAGAGGACCCATTTTACAGGCAGTGATAAGTCAAAGCAAACTGTAGCCGAATTCTTGTAGGAAGGGTCATGCGCGGGCGGATTTGTCCTATTAATAGGACACAGGAAGAGCCGGGAGAGCAAACGCCTGCCCTGAACACAGCGTGGGATGTTATTTGAGGTAATAGATTGAGAGCAGACACGAAATCGGTACTTTGTAGCCGTTCAAACGCGTCGTTATTTCGCGTTAAATAACATTTTAGAAGACGCTTCCCTGGTTTTTCTGCTGGAAAGACGCGGGATTATTTGGAAGCATTTAAAATGGAGAGGGAAAAAAAAAAATCAGACGCTAGCTCCCTGTGGGAAGCTAATCAACATTACAGATAGTAAACGTTCTACTATCAAGGGCTGCTTTGCCGCAAGTGGTTTTAAATAATAAACGTATAAATACAGGAAATAATTCTGAGACCACATCGGAGTTTACCTGGAAATGACGGGAAAGTAACAGAGCATTCCCGAAACTGTCAGTAGCTCTCAGGGAAGCCTGTTGATGCTGAAGGACTGATAGTCGGCGGCAAAAAAAAAAAAAAAAAAAAAAAAAAAAAAAAAGGACAGGACACCCCCCGAGCCCCAATGTCGCCGCACTTAGGAAGAAACACACAATACGTTTCTAAAAATCTCGCTCGCTTAATTGTTACTTTTGTAGTTAAAATATTGGCTGACACCGCAGATATTAAACGTCCCAGTAACGCGGTTACAGACGTACGGAACATTTAAAACATGACCCTATCAGTTTAAGAACTAAGCATTTTAGGTAAAAAGACTGTGATAGCTATTCATTTTCCCTAATTAGGAATTAATGGTTTTTTTAAAGAATTCTTTTTACAACAGAGACGTCACAAACCAAGATTTCAGTATTTTTGCTTGTATTGACCTTCCTCTTCACAAGCAGTAAAAAATGTAGAGTTCAGGACGTGCAGGATTTTTGGTTGGTTGTATTTCATTTTACTATTTTATTTTATGTCGAGCTTTTATTGTTATTTGTTTGTTTGTTTGTTTTCAGTATCCACTTTGTATCCATGTTTATGATACTAGTCCATTGATAAGAATTTTCAGAAGAAAAAAATAAAAACTATGGAGGCGATGAGTAGGGCCTTACTGTACTTTTTTAACTAACTGAAAGACAAAATTTCTACTGACTTAGGTTGGAAGTGAGCGAGGCCCCATGAGAATCACTACAGGAGCCAGGTGTATTTTCCTTTCTCTCCTCAGCCTTGAGAGACGAGCGGAACGATGCCGCGCACCGGCCCCTGCGGCTCCACCATCCCGAGGCAGGGCTGCTCCGGCCCAAGCGGCACGGAGCCGCTCCCAAAACTCTCCGGGATCCCTCCCCACCGTCCAGGATCCCTTCCTTTGCAGAGGGAGGGCACACGAGTGGCAGGCGGCAGCTGCCCTGCTCGAGCGGGACCGACGGACCGGCGCGGCAGCGGGAGCCAGAACCAAGGCAGGGGCTTTGCAAATATTCCCTTCCAAAGCGCAGCGAAAAGGGATTACACTTGAATTATCAAGTACCCCGCAATATTCTGCTTCCATTCACGTTTCAAATAAATTACTTTTCTAACAATCCATTAACTGCTTTAACGACTAGTGTTACTTATTCCCCAGTGCTCCGTGAAAGTTACTATTTATTTGAACATTCTTTGCGATTTCCAGTTGCTCTCCACATAACATGCACTATTCGGAGAAAGCAAGAGGGCTTTCAAACAGGAAAACGCAGAGTTAGTCCCTCATTTTGCAAGAGGAGCACGCCACTGGGGCTCCTAGCTTCATTTTTAATACAAAGAAAATTATTTTCCCCCTTGCTAAGCACTCACTATTCCCGTGGATCTCCCTGGAAGGTGCTGGGTGCTGAAACCTTAGGAGAAAACGGGCCACCTTCCGAGAAAGGCCCAACTACGGACTTAAACAGCCTCACTTGAAGAGCCCACATTAACAAGCAATAAACCCTACAACGTCGTTTCAATCCCAAACTCACTGTACCACGCTCAAAGGATGACGTAAACAACGTGAGCACTACAGAAGCAGTGTGCGAAAGTTACAGCCAAAACGCGAATTTAAAAAAAAAATTAAAAAGAGCTCTCATAACCGAAAAATGCTTTTAAGAGACGTGACAGCCACACTTCGGAGCAGGACCTGCAGACTCGTGCGTTCCCTGAGGAAGCACAGCCAGCGCGCTCCGACCGCCGTCCCACGGACACCGCAGCGTTACACGGGCTGTAAATCCCGCTGCCCCGGCACCCACCCGCGGGGGATGCTCAGCACAAGGGCCGCCAGCTGAGAACCAAAACCACCGGGGGGGAGAGCCGAGGGTGCCCCCGACTCCCACCAGTTATTTTTATCCGCGTCCGGTCTTCCCAACCCATCAGATATTCGCTGCGAGGCGGAGCAATAGAAAAGCACCCTCAGAACTCAGCCGGGCTCGCAGGGACACACAGAGCCCACCACCGGGAGCGAGGAGCCCGCGGCACCAACAGGGACCCGGGCAGGGCTGTGGCATCGGGCCCGCACGCTGCCCTCCCTGATCGTTAAATTAGCAACAGAAAGAGTTAATTACTTTTAACCCAAAATACTGTGGAGATCTCAGTAAAGCAAAGAAAGAAAATAAAAAAAGCAACAAAAATACACCCCCAATACACCCCGGACGCTGTGAATGTTAGCCTAGGAGAGGCGGGCAGCAGCACAGCACTGCTGGCTCACGGAGACTGAGCTGGTGGTCGGATTACCCTCCGCGACGCTCCCACAACGGAGGGAAGGAACCTTCTTTTTTTGTTGTTGTTTGTTTGTTTGTTTTAGTTAGTTAGTTTGTTTGTTTTCCCCCCTGCAATGTCTCTTCTCCTTTCTGCACGAAACAGCAACCCCGTCCCTGTGCACTAGGCCTTGCAGAATCTCCCAAAACAGTTTAATAAAGGGTAAACCCGGGACTGAGATATTCTGATTGACATTTAGTTTTTATACACATAATATATAAAGTACATGTTATATACTTATATGCACATATATAAATACATATCTAACCTCCCCCCGGCCTTTTTCAATATATCGGGAAAAAATCAGACTCGAGGTAATGCAAAGTCAGTAACATGAGCAGCTTTTCCCCGGCTCTGTCTGACAGGCTTTGTCTTTATGTCTGCGTCAGACAGTGCTCAGTCTAAACCAACCGGATTAACCAGGACGATCCCCGGGTGATCCTGAGCAGCGTGACAAACCGCAGTGATAAAATATGACCGTGCCACTCTCTGCAAACACCTCGGGATTGTTTTACAGTGGTACATCCCCGGTTATCCCCCTGCTCGTGACTGCCTGCCGCGGGGCTGGCTGCAGGAATTAAAACCCACCATCGCACCCGGGGAAAGTTTTAAATCCCAGGATTCACTTTCCTCTTCACGAACAGTAAAAAAATTCAGGCGTAGCGATAAGCTCTCATGTAAAAATCGTGACATGGGGGCAACGGATATTTTTTTAGTTATTTTTAAATAATAATATTTTTAAATAAAAAATGTAGTGTTCAGGAGTAGCGATAAACTCATGTAAAAATCGTGACACGGGTACACTGCAAGTATTTTTAAACAATCGGTACGGGTTCCTTAAAAGGATTAGTATGATTTCAGCAACCTTGTCTTTGAAATACACTTCGGGGGCCCGCAATGTTACGTGCTCGGTTACTCGGGAGGGAAAGGACAGACCGGGACGCTGTGAATGTTAGCATCTTGGCGAATTTTTGTTAGATCCAAGGAGAGGAGCCCGGGGGGGAGCAGCCGGTCCTTGCACACAGCAGCACGCAGACAGCCTCGCCATTTTACACAGCCACCGCTCCTGCGCATTAAACGGGACAGCGGAGGACGGGGTGGGATTACATCCAGGAGTGGCACAAGCGTTAATCCGGGGGCTGCAGAGGAGCCGAGGAGCCCCCAGAGGGGCATGCCAGGAGACAGAGCCCTGCGCCTACCGCGCCCCTTCAGCTCGGCTTCCAGAGAGCCCAAGATCTAAAAAAATCGGTGACAACAAGGGAGGAGAGCCGCGACCTCTTCCAGTCTGTGTTTCCAGGCACGGCCCTCCAAGCGAACACGCCTGTGTCCCCCGGCGGAGGAGGGACCTAAACGAAGATGTTTGTGGGCCGCCGAGTCCTGCCCCTCAGGGCGGAGAGGGCTCTGCGCCTCGCCAACCGGGATCCCGCTGCCCGCCAACCGTCCCGCGGCCTCCCGGCCGCCAGCCCGCGGGCCGAGCTGAGGGCGGCGGTGGCTGAGGACGGCTGCTTGCGGCGGGAGCCCAGAGAAAATGGAGGCAGGCGGGCTCGCAGCGCTGAGCGGCTACATGGCGGCAGCGGGGCGGCCGAGGGGCGGTCCGAGCTTCGTGCTAAGGCGGGAGCGAGTGAGCTTCCCCCCGCCCGTCTGGGCTTAACCGGGACACGGCAGCCACACGCCACCCGAGCCTCCCCGGGCTCCGGACACGGCATGGCCCCTCACAGCACGTCCCCTCAAGGCGGCCGCCGGGCCGTTCCAGAACGTTCCCCGCGCGCGGGCTCTGCCAGCCCGGCATGGCGGGCGGAGGGCGCCCCCTGCTGCCCTCAGGCAGCGGTCACCTCCCTCAGGGTCGCCGGGACAGTTAAAACACGTAAAATTTAGTAATTCTGTGGGGAAAACGTCATCTTTCTACGCTGGCTTGGCATCCTGCAGTATGTACGCCTCCCCCTCTCCGCACCAGCTGAGTGTATAGTTTATGTCGGGATTTCGTAAAATTTTTAATTTAGCAGTGTAAATCGAAAGTGCAGAGTTGCCAAGTAAAATGAATGTTGAGTTAAACTCAGTTGACTAGCGCAATACAGATTCTTTCCCATTTTTTTTTTTTTCCTTTAAAAGTACGTGCCCGTTTTATCCCCCCTTTATGGTGGTTTACAGTTCCTTTAAATGGACCTGAATATCAGATCGCAAATACCGAAAATGTAAATCCGGCTTGTCTAATCTGGAGTTTAAAATATTCTTGTGATGTCACAAAGTGATGGCTTATAAAATATTTTCATTTAATTAGGAAGCGCTAAGAGGATTTCTGCAAGGAGAAAAAAATAAAGGCGAGGAAGCTCAGTTTGAATTATTTATGTGCTGTGAACTATCATGATTGCTGCTGCAGCTTTTCAAGTACAAAAATGCAGGATTTGCTCGCTTTTCATTTTTAGAACCTAATTCTTTAATTATTCAGGCATGCAAATTACTGTGAAGAGGGATTAATTATGCAGGTAATCAATGTTTTATTCTAAGTTTACTTTTAAAAAGCAAAGACTGGCTGATACTATGTACAGTGTTGCCGACACTGGGCTTGTGCACTGAAATACTCCTTTAAGGTATGATAACATTTTGGGATTTCATAGAAGTAAATAGGGATAGGGATGAATTTGTGCCTTGCATGAGCCAAGGAACACAATGCATGGCATAAATCTTGCTGTCCTGCAAGAGAGAAGGATCTCCTTCCTCAGGACCGAGTGCTCATCATCCCCTTTCTTCTTACAGAATCATAGATTTTTCCAAGTTGAAAGGGACCCGCAGGGATCATCAAGTCCAACCCCTGACCTTGCACAGAACACCCCAGCAATCCCATGCTGTGCCTGAGAGTGTTGTTCGAACACTCCTGGAGCTGTGGCAGCCGTGACCATTCCCTGGGGAGCCTGTTCAGTGCCTGACCACCCTCTGGGGGAAGAACCTTTCCCTGATATCCAGTCTGACCCTCCCCTGACCCAGCTCCAGCCGTTCCCTCGGGTGCTGTCCCTGGTCACACAGAGCAGAGATTGGAGCTGTCCCTCCATTGCCCCTCGGGAGGAAGCTGCAGACCCTTGGTGAGGTCTGACCTCAGTCTTCTCCAGCTAAAAACCAAGGATTCTTCCCCTCAGTGGTGTATACAAAAAGACATTCTGCAGAGTGTGCCGTGAAGTGGGGAGGTCAGAGGAAGTTTCAGATTGGAAAGAAGAGCAAATAAGACGAAAGGGGAAGACCCGTAATTCCACCATTTTGTCAAGCTGACTGGCCTCTGTCAGGGTTGGGATCTGGTGCCTTCAGGGGTCTGTGTCTTCCAGGAAGATGCTGCATCCATTACACAGCAACATGGCACTTTACTTCGCCTGTGCTCAGGCTCCGTCTTGTCATTGGCTATCTTCTTTTCGCTTCCAAAGCACACAAATCTAACAGTGGCATACCTTAATATGGAGAAGCTCAACTTCTGTACATAAACACTACTCTGCATCATTTAATAAATGATGCTGTCAAAAGTACCACAAAAGTACACCATCAGTGAACACTGGTTAGTTACATTTCTAAATGTTTTTGCAGCTGTAATCCCACTTAGATACTTCAATTAGCAATCCCTTATTTAAACCTGATGAGTATACCCATATACTTTCCAGATATACAAGTGGCATTGTATCTTCAGTATGACTGATTTCAGTGGGATTATAATTTGTTATGAAAGACCTTTTCCCAGCCCTTCAGACTCATATATGTTATTGCAAAGCTGAGCGTAAATCCCTGAAGATAGTGAGGCTTAGGGCAGGGAGCGGTGGGAGGGGGCCAGTGCCTGTTTCAAGGGTCTTTTACAAGCTGTCAATCACTTCAGTGCTTCTGGCTTTAAGGCACGTCAAGTTAGAAGGCCAAGATTTGTGGATTGGCCTGCTTTAGATGCTGCTTAATTACAAGTCCCTTTCATCAGTTATGGAAATAAAGCCATACCCTACACAAGGCTTTTTTGGTGTTGGAGAAAGGGGAGTGTTGTATGCTTCTTCCAAAAGAGCTGGATCTGTAGAAGTAAGGAGTAATGTTATCTTATTCGTTGTCCAAGGAGAAGAAAATTAGGGGGGTTTTGTATGTCAGAGGAATATTTTAAAATGTTAGGACAAGAGTTAAAGGTCTGTGGAATGGGGCAACCTGAGTCCTTTGGAGGTCTCATGACTCGTTTCATCTTCTTCCCTCCCCAGAGCTCCCATTCCATTCCAATTGTTTGAGGCACCTTCTGGGCAACAGGGAGGAGTCCACACCATTAGAAAGGCTATTTTATTTCAGACTGACAAAAATGTGCTACAGCGTCCACCTCATGCACACACAGCAACCAACAAAACCTTTTAGCTCCTCCCTGCCAAAGTAGTTTCCTCAAGCATCCTTCAACAGCCACTCCTTAAAGCAGGAGAAAAAAACCTCAAACACTAATCCCTACCAACTACTCTGCTGGCAGATAGCTTAAAGGAGAAATGGACCTCTTACTTTCATTGGAGTTTTACTTTTTTGACTCACTGATGAGAGTGGTAGTTAAGCAGCATTTGCAGTGTAGTGGCTCTGGTGATGTCAGAAGGAAAAGACAGGGTGGGGGATGCCGATACAGCAGGGGAAAAGTCTGCATGCTTGATAACCAGTTACATTCAGTTAGATGAATATCACAATGCAATTAATTACATGGAAAATGCTACAGCAGATGTATATAACAAATATAAATTTACTTCTTGCAAATAGTGAATAGCCTTCTCAAAGAATAGAAATAGTAATGCTCATACTAAGCAGTATTGGCACTAGCATTGGTATAGTGGGGTTTAGCCAGCTTGAAGGAAGACATCCTGTTATGAACAAAACATACAAGTTCAAGCTCCTTCTTTGTTCTGAAGATAAGTTCTGCAATCTAAGAAAAAACTGCTTAGAAAAGGAGCATGATTAAAAGAAATCACGACTATAGAACGCACACACTTGCACATTCTGGTGACATGTACTTAAGGAAGAAAAAGGTAGGCAGAGAGAAAGAGACAAACTCACAAAAGAAAATCTCATTCACCTCCTTATTTTGTCCACATGATGAAATGTGAACATGGGGAAAAAAGCCTGCGCACAGAAAGGACACAACCATCGGTGCTTAGTAATGGGATTATGACACTCAATTTACTTCCCTGTAACAGTAAGGTGTCATATGATGTCCCGCTTTCAGGGCAGTTTACAGATGGTTTACAGAACACTCACCCTCAGGACATGCCAGCCATGGGGATGGATGCCTCACTGTACTGACCGATGTAGCCGTCATGGTGCAGACCCTTTGTAGGTACTGTAGTGTGGATGGGACTGCTGGAGAAACTTCCTGCCTAGGGACAGGAGTGGGTCGGGGGATCAGACATCTCCTCCTTTCCCTTAGTTCAGTTTCTCAAAACATTGTTTCTTCTGCTCCAGGGGGGGAAGCCACTTCCAGCTTTGGGCGGATGGAAGAAGGAAGGGCAAGGAGCTGATCCTCAGTTGTATAGAGTCAACAGCAAAAGATGGAAAAGTAGGAGAAATATTGATTTCCCCTTCCCTTTCTGGATATCTCTCTGGATTTAATTATCCAGGGATTTTATAGCTGTCAACTGATGGATGTGCAGTCTAGCAGTGCCTGCTGGCTAATCCACTTTGGGGCTATATTAGATTTGAAAATGACTGGATTAGAATAATATTCTGCTGTAACATAAAACAATAATGGGAGAATGAGGAAGTTTATGGAAAAAGTATTATTGGTGTCAACAGAAGAAAGTGAGTGTCAATTTCTAAGAGGTAGATCTGAGTTTCAGTAACATTAGTGCAGCACCAAAGAGAGTTGGGCTTGTTCATATGAGACTGAGAGTTACATAAAAGGGGAAAAAAAAGACGGAAAAATGAGAAAAATAAATAGGATATATGGTCTTGTGGTTTGGTAGGAAACCAAAGACAGGATATTAGATTATGTTTGTGTGGTCAGTAGCATCTTGTAAACCCAGACGCAGGACGTAAAGAGTGGTAAAACAATAACAGTTGGAACAAGAGAAATGGCAAGTCATAGACCTGTCAAAAGAAACACAAGTGAGCTTCTTTAAATGAGTCCTTGAGGACTGAAGATATGTCTTAAGCCATGAGAATTCTTACTGTATGTGAAGTTTTTATTTAATGATTCACGCTCAAATGACCCACCACCAAAACCCAGAATGGTGCATAAACCTGAATGTGTTTTGACACTGTGTCCATTTCCTTGCTCTTACCTATAATAAAGATTTACTCTTAAAGCACTGATTTGGAATTGAGTAAAACAAGAGATTCTCTGTATATATTAAGGTCTAAGGAAGCTTGTTTTTATATATATATGTATTTTAATATTTTGTGCTTAATGCAACAAACACACAGTGGGTCTTTTGGCAGAAGTGTGAAAATTGTTTCTGCACTGACACTATGCTTTTATCATCCTGAATTGTTTACTTCAAGATATGTCTACATGTCAGTATCACCATTATCTTGCTTGAATTGAGTATGATGCATTTTCTCTAAGTAATTGGGAAACAAAAGTTTTTTTCATGCAAACCGTTTGCAAACTGAGAAATAGAATAGAATAGAATAGAATAGAATAGAATAGAATAGAATAGAATAGAATAGAATAGAATAGGAAGAGAAGAGAAGAGAATAGGAGAGAAGAGAATAGGAAGAGAATAGGAAGAGAGGAGAATAGGAGAGAAGAGAATAGGAAGAGAATAGGAAGAGAGGAGAGGAGAGGAGAGGAGAGAG
>VZTA01018451.1:0-10716 GCA_013398855.1 Mohoua ochrocephala | reverse complement strand
GAGGAGAGGAGAGGAGAGGAGAGGAGAGGAGAGGAGAGGAGAGGAGAGAATATTTTCAGTTGGAAAGGAGCCACAACAATCATCTGGTCTAACTACCTGACCACTTCAGGGCTGGCCAAAAGTTAAAACATGTTATCACTGTCCAAATGCCTCTTAAGCAGGTATAGGGCATTGATCACTTCTCTAGGAAGGGTTTTCCAGTGTCTTTGGAAATGTCAATGCTTTTAGGAACGATAGGTAAATAATTATTTTAGTATTTTACTTTTACTACTGTAGAAGTAGCCACAGAAATCAGAGTTCTTGTACTTCCAAAAAGTTCCCTGAACAAACCAAGAATGATTCAGGGAGTGTCGTGAGATCTCATAAAATACATGTGGTGTCTTTAACAAGGTAAGCGTGATCTCCTGACTTGTTTCTTCCCCTGGGAGGAAGTGGTAATTTTCTCCCATTTCATCCATATTAGTAGTTAAACAGATAACTTATGGAAGACCTCTTAGGTGAGAATATCAGCAGCTTAATCGCCTGCAATGAGCAACAACTGATGCAGTCACTGGCATTCACAGATGCTTTCTGTAGCAGTGCCTTCATTGCAAATTGTGCAAAAGTCTGCCCTTTATGTAGAAAAGTGTTAACAATCTTCTCAATAATAACATCAAAACATCTGTGTTGCTTTTTGCAAGCCATGAATGCTTGCAAAAGGTCTAGGTCACAGGTTTGGCATTTCCCATTTGGCAAAACTAGCTCACACATCCAAAGACCATGGAATATTTCTATCCTTTGGCTTTATTATCACTTCTTTCGTGTCAGCCAAATCTATTGCCACCTGTTTAGCTTTCCCCCCACTATTGATATCTCTGCTGTCTTTTCTAGTGCTGATTCTGGATAGATAGTAAAGCCTGTAGAGAAGGAACTGGCAGGAAAGTCCCCATCTCCTTGCTAAGGCAGGAGGCACTGTGATGGAAATGACTCAGAGTCATTCAGTAGGGCAGTGATTCAGTGCAGACTAGCACTAGGCATGTCAAATTCAGCACCCTCAGGTTTCCTGAAGTCATGACAAACCACAGGAACAATGATGAGCTGAAGTAATCTGTGGCAAAGAATTAAAAGGCAGAAGGCACCCAGTTGCCAGTTGTTTGATTTCTATGGTTGTATTATTTTACTGCATTATCAGCAGTACGACTTGACAGACTAACAATGTAATACACTTAAAATGACTGAGCTGGAGCTGAAATGAATTGGTCTGTCAGCATCTACAAGGCAGACCATCAGAAAAGCCAGTCTGAAGGAGAGGTGGTGTTCTAATTTCAAAAAGGGAGGTCCAGCCATGGGAATTGTGAAAGAAACAGCGTATTGTGGATTCTAGAAATACTACATTTTCTGTCAGATTACACTCTTGAACCCAGCTTTCATTTTTATTTTCAGAATATAGTTGTTGATTTACAACAAATTCTTAGAGATACCAAGGAAATGCTGTATTTCCTGTATATTTTTAATACAGTGATTCATTTTATCAAAGTGCTTGAGTTTCTTTGGTTCCAGAATCTTTCTTTCCTTCACTACAATGCCAGTTAATTCCTATTTCCTTCAGTCCTCTTCTCTTTCCTCTGTCTGCTGATTCTCTTCTGCACACCATTTTTCTCTTCTATCACTGTTCTTCAATTTCTGCCTTCCATTTTCTGTTCTCTTGAAGACCCTTTTTTTTGGTCAATATGTAAGTAGAAATAATAGCCACCCTTAAAGCCCTCTAAATATTTATTGTCCTAAATTGAATTCTTCCAAAACATATACTTATGCTACATATGGAAAACAGATCGCTCTGTGTTATGACACCAAGAAAAGTAAGATTTATTAACAGGGCAAGCTTTACAAGAGCTGACACAATGCAGTTCGAAAAAAGACAGACGAACTTTGATTTTCACATTACAAAGGAAAAGCACCCATAAAGCAATATGGTAATCAGAAAGAAACTTCTAGGAAATTGCTTTTCTTTCTTCTTAATTGCCAGAAGCAAGGGGACACCTACAGCTGTCAGCCAAAAGAGGGGTTTTTCTCCCTACGTTTATGCCTCATGATTGTGGAAGATACTGTCTGGGGGCCACTGCCTTTAGAATCAACCCAGGTTATGACTTTCTAAAAGAAGAAAAAAGGTAGTGAAAAGATATGATAAAAAGACTTTTAGCCAAGAGACTTGTGTTTAATCAAGGCAATAAATAGGTTCTCACTTTATGGCTCACGGAGGCTCAGTAGACAATTCATAGCAATCAACTGGAGTTTGAAAGGTCCCAAATAGCAAAGGGCGAAAGACTGTATTAGCTCTGGCATGCACACAAACAAGTCCAGAACAATTCCATGAATAAAGCTTTTGATCACTTTAGAGGGAATAATTTACTCAGTATAAAATAATTTATTCAGTATAAAATTCCCCCGCATCCAGAGACCCCATGGACCCAATGTGAAGTGGTGAGAAGCACCCCCAAGAGCGATACTGGATGCTGGAGCTATGCTCTGGATTTGGAAGGATGTTGGGGACTAATCATTTACAGTCAGTAATCAGAAATTCTGTGTTGAATATGTTAAGGTCACAAACCTAGGCTCCAATTTGCTAACCCTCATAGGAACTTGTAGAAAAAAGTCATTGTCTGTACCCAAAGAAGAATGAAAGAATTTAATTAATACCCTGGGGTGAAACATGTTCATCCTACAGGAACTGTTTATACTTTCTCAAAGATTTTTCCATTCTTCACTTTTCTGAAAGCACAGGTAGGGGTGTGCAGGTACAAGCACAGTGGCATCTGTTCTTAGTTCCCCCCTTCTTTTAAAAAAGCAGAAAGATAAATTTATTCTAGAAACCACAGAGAACTGAAGACTTGCTACAGCAAGGCCGTGGCTGAAGTCACTAAATAACTGGTTTCTGCTCTGTGTTTGACTTGCTCTGCTCTCAGGGGTGGTGGGTACAGCAGGAGCCAGCACCTGCCAGTCCAGTGTCTTACAGGATTGGTTTGATGTGCTTCCTTAGGTGACTGGCTGCGTGCCGGCAGCTTTCAGGGAGATACTGGGTGGGGGGAGAGGCAGACACTATGGTGGCCACACGATGATTTCAGGTAAGCATAGGATCGTATAATGGTTTTGATTGGAAGGGACCTTTAAAGGTAACCTAGCCCAAGCCCCAGAGCAGAAGTGCAGATCTCATGCCAGAAAGGCTTAACGGGGAATCTCCTGCCCTTTTGGGCCCTTGCTCAGGAAGCCTGTGCTTGGTTTGGAAAGAATTTTTAAATGTTTTTTATAATGCATGTAAGGCATGTTAGGGCTGCATCCAGACAATCTGTGGAGAACCTTCGGCTCCAAAGGAGGTGATGAAAGAGTAGAGGCTGTCAACACCACTGAAGATTTAAACTCTGGTCTCTACAGATACCTTGTAGTGAGAGTTTAATCAGACACCGGAGTCAAGCAAAGAGTTAAATCTGTAAAGTGAAGTATGCACTTTTAAACATCTCATAAATTGCTTGTAACTGCACAAAATACCGCAGGGTGCGTGTGAGCACCCCCACATGAAGCTGAATTGCAGCCAGATAAAATATCCTGCAGCTTTTGCTGATAATCCTGATGAAAGAGAGGCTTATTGTAATAGAAAGAAAATGTAGGAAAGATTTGTAGATAAGTGACCATTCTAAGTCAGTGCCCTGGGGGAGGACATGATGCAAACAACATTATCTGATGAATCATTGAAAGCTGTAAAGGGAAGAGTGGCAAACCTTTTTAGATAATTTCCAAATATATATATATATACACGTTAATATATCTGATTGTGCTTTGTCATAGAACTGCAGCATGACAACATAGCTGGGTTAGTCAAACCCTGATACACAGAGGCAGTGATTAAAATATCCGTGTAAAAGAGACAAATATTCTGGAAAACAGATGAAGGATGAATGAAAAGAGTAAACTTCGTTGGACACATCCTTATGAAACTACTCACTAGGGGTCATCTTCACCTGAAAACCTTTTTAATGGGGCATTTATTTTAGATTTAAGACACTAGAAGTACTAAGAAGTAGCCTAATGAATGGACATTTGTTTCAGCACTGACTTTACCGTAGCTGTAAGTAAACTGCAGACTCTCCTAGGTAAGAACAGTAGATGGTTTTCAATGATGGCTGGTGGAAAAGACAGCAAGCTAAACAAACCAATGTTCTCATGTTTAGGTTGGCAACATTAATATCATCAATCCTGTGCTTTCAAAAATAATGTCTGGACTCTCCCTCCCCCCACTTCCATTATTAGATTTACTGTAAAAATCAGGATAATTTTAAATATTGCAATTCTAGATATGCCTGTTTTTCTTAGAAGGCCATAGTTTCTGTGAGCAGGGAAAAAAAAAAATCACATTTAGGAGTTTTTCTTGGCATCTCATGTGTATGGAACAAAATAATCCAGAGGTTCTCATTTGTCATTTAAAAACATCAAGCATTGGAAGGCATGTGATTAGCTTTTGAAATCTAGAAATAATGTACTGTCAAATGTATATAAATACAGATCATCAGAGTAATTTTTAAAAATAACATGTACAAGATCGAGAGATGATATTTTTATTCCAAACAGGAGGGTTCATATTCACACAGATTTATCTCAAAATAGTAAGCAGTATACAATAAAACAAATTAATAATTTCAATATGAATAAAGCCTGTAAAGTCCTATATTTTTATGAAGAGATGGTTATCAAGTCCGTTAATGAGTTATTCTTAGGAGAAAAATGAATGTTTAAAGGCTCAATTACAAGATACCGAATATGACCTAAACATAGGTCTTCTATTATGGAGTTTCTTACTGGTTGCTGAAATGAGTTGAATATTTTCTTGATATGAGAGGAAAAAAAAGATAGTCTTAAATGTGCACTATTTGCCTTTCAGGATGTTTCCCTGACAGGAGACTGCAGCAGGTAGCAAGACAGAGATAGGCACTTTGACTCTAGACCTGAGATTTCTGGGAAGTGTAGTTTAGAAATCAGAAAGAAAAAAAAAAAGCAGGGTTGTTTTTTTTTTCTTTTATAGACAGTTATTTGCAATTAGTGAAATGACAATTTTTTTGGTTTTGAAATTAATGAAGCGACAAGATTTTTGTATTTGCAGTTAGTGAAAATGCAGGATTTTTGTGTGGTTGCACGCAGTGATGCTGTTCTGGTCTGGGGGCAATCCCGGAGGCATGTATTTCGTCTGATGACAGAAATGCATTTAAGCATTTGTCTGAGAGATTAT
Organism: Mohoua ochrocephala; assembly: GCA_013398855.1. Taxonomy (NCBI): domain Eukaryota; kingdom Metazoa; phylum Chordata; class Aves; order Passeriformes; family Acanthizidae; genus Mohoua; species Mohoua ochrocephala. The sequence continues at coordinate 5,462 of VZTA01018451.1, read as the reverse complement.
GAGTAATACCTTTGAAAGCAGTAAGATGAATTGCTAAAGGAGGTTCACATGACTAAGCTGTATCATCAGTGATATGTTGACAAATGAAAAAAGAGGTAAGCTCATCCATGTTGTGGTCAAGCCAGTGGGAAGTGAGTAATCTCCACACTGCTCAAATTAAAAGCAAGTAAATTTTGTCTCAGTGTCTGGCAATGAAGCCAGAACATGGATGGATGGAGATGAGATAGGGTAAGCAGAAACCTCACGATACCTTAGAGCTCCAAATGTTCGCGTCTGGCTCGATTGGAAGAGAGAACCATCATCACATTTTATTTGTCAGTTATATTTCTCTTGCTTGTTCTTGCTAAGGCACCCTGTCTTCTTACAATGAAAAGTACATCTCTGGAGGATTACCTGAAGAAGGAATCCAAAGGACCCTGCAACTCTAGACTCACAATATGGCTACATACAATAGGGATAAAGCCAGTATCTGATAAGGGGACAGCTGCAGTGGTGAAAAACCTACAGTAGGACCTGGTAGACTTTTCTCTTTGACAATTAAAGGGTAGGATTATAATCCATTATAATTCTGCTAAGAAGCAATCTTCCCTCGATGGAAGCATTGAGAGAAGAGTGCTATGCTCCCTATCTACAAGCTCATCCCCAAATTTGGCACTGTGGCCACTTTGGCCTTACGCTGGGATGCTGCCCTGGTGACAAACACTCTGTGGGTCTCACTGTGTCTGAACCAAGGGGAATGTGTTGCTTACCTCAATGAGATTTCAAGGTTTCTCCCTGTGATGCAAACTGTAATTCTTAGTTGTGTTTGAAATCTACAGTGATGCAATTTCACTGGGACAGAATATCAGGCCACACACAGAGAAGAGGTAGAGCTTTAGTCTTCTCAGGCTGATTATCAATGCTTATTGGTTTGCAACTCAGAAGCTAAAAAGCATTTTCCACCAGATGGAGTAAGGTTACAATAGAGAAGATCAGTTTGGAAGAAAAGACTGCTTAACAATGTGCAGCTTCCCTTGTAATATTTTCAAAAATTGCAGTGCTCAATAGGCAAGCAAAACAAAATCAGTGTATCACATAAAACTATTCAGTCCCTTAGCTTTTAAAAGATGATTTTAAAGATTAAGTGTAATCTAAACCCACCATGGTATCTTTTATAGTCATCTTTCAAAACCATAGATAACTGAAAAATGTGTTTGCCTACCTAGACATGTCTGAGAATATAATTAGAAAATAGGAATGAGCATGTAAATCAGAGCAAAAATTACTTCTGAGTCCTGATTTTTCCTTTGTTGCATCATATGTAGGTGTAGGGCCTACAGACTTGCTGATTACAGATTAAATTAGTAGTCTAAATTTATTTTATCTTTCTTCCAGTAGAAATCTTGCTAAACTCAATATTTAGTATGCATTCATTTGGTAGTAGGCTTCTTTAGTAGGGCTACCTTAGGCAAGTCGTGGACTTGGGTTCAATGATGATGTCTCACTGTATTATGTGAAGCATGGAATAAAAGTTGTTCACAGAACTTTGAAATCTACAGTCTCAAACCTTAAGTCTCTGAATTGCTGTACTGATTAGAAATGTGCAAATGCTCCTTTCATTAGACATTTGCGTCGTGAGGACCGGGGAGAACGCTTGTTTCTGCAAGATAGAATGAAAGGGCTTGCTTCCTGAAATACAGCCTAGAGACAATTGCTCTGGGTGTTCCTCTACGTTCCTGGATGCAAGCTCCATCTCCTCTGGTCAAGCTAGATGCTTTCTGAAACACTTTCAGAAGAAGTTGGGAAGCATCTCACCATGCTTCATGACGGCGAAAGGAATTTTCACAGCTCAGTGGTTGAAAGCAGAGTCATGGAATCATAGGCCTCGTGTCTAAAAGGAACCTGGATGTTTGTAGCCTATGATAGGATCCTGTACTACTAAATTTCTGTAGATGATTACTTAACCTGATCTTAAATCTTGGCAATATTTGCCATTAAACTAATTTTGTCTAATTGCTGCTTAAGTCCATTTATCGTGAGTACAACAATTCCTCACCTTGCTGTCTTTGCAAAGTGTTTTTGCACATTTGAAGACTGTTACACTCTCCCTGCTCAGTTCATGTTTCTGTAAAACAAAGCAACCCAACCTTTCCTCATGGATCATGTATTTTATTGTTGTAGTGCATCATCTTCCTGTTGTTCACCTCTGGGTAATCTCTAGCTGATTTATGTACTTACTGAAGTTCAGTGCCCAGAAGACAATTTCATACATTAGTCTGGACTTCCTACTGCTGCAGAGTAACAGAACATGCTATGTTCATTCACTTACAATGTGCCTGTTTATTCATAGTATTTCTCTTTTTTTGCAACCATGTTACTGCTGACTCACATTCCTTTTTAATTGCCCAACCTTCTTCTGCAGAGAATTTTTCAAAGTAATACAGTCAATGAAGTAAGAAGTCAGTTTATGAAGAACAGGAGAAAGAATCTAAAATTATATTAAGTCCAGTGCAACAAAGCCAGTAAAGCTACAGTTATCAGGGGAGGAATTTGTGAGAAAGTCTGTTAATTCCATTTTATGCTGCTATCCCAGATGTGTACCCTACCTCTGCTTGAACAGTACCTCTCAGCTCAGATGAAACAAGTAAACAGAAATTTTCAAACCAGCATTTACCTGCAAATATGAAATGCATGAAGCAACTGAGCACAGACAACTGTGTTACTTATTAATCTAATTAGGTGTGTGCTAAACTGGTGGAGGCTTAACAGGCTTGGGAATTACAGGAAGACGGATAGCTTGAGAAAGTGGAACATATTCCAGGTAATGAGATGTAAAAGAGAGGGAAGAAAAAGAGGGAGAGAAACGGGGAAGGAACCGAGACAAAAGCAATCTTTGACCGGTCACATCTTTGACCGGTAATCAAAGATGTGACCAGACGCTGTTTTGCGTAATACCAAGTGAGAGAAGACCTAAGAGAGCAGTGGACAGGTCAGTTACTATGTAAGACCGGATTCAAACCTTGACTTTGGTGCAGGTTTTATTGCCGTTAATTGGTGCTGTGCTGGACACCATGCCAGATGCACATGCCAAAAGCATAATCTCTTATCAGATGAGCTTGGTACCCTTCTGCTGAATCACAGCTCGAAGACTAGATGATTGAGAGCACATCTCAGCATCAGAAGCTCACTGCAGGACATCCCGAGTCTGAAAAAAACTCTGGCATCAGAGAATGGGTTTGGTAGTCTCTCAGAAAGAAGGGACATCTTAGACCTAGGAAGCAGGTGGGTAAATGAAATAGGATGATTTAAGAAAAGACTTCATGTGCAAAGGCCTGGTAACACATGTATGAAATATTAAAGACTAGTAGTAAGTGCATATACTTAATATGTACACTTGTTAAGAACATGCGTAAATTGTGTGTAAGATCTTACCTTTGTGCGCTTCTCCTTTTTTCATTTTTCTTCTTTTAGTTCTTTTCCTCTCTTTCTTTCTTAACCCCATATCCTCTGAGTGTTTTCCCTAAGGAATGTTTTTGTGCAGTTGTTTTATTAGTGATATGTGGGGCCTTCATCTACAACTGCGTGGAGCAACAGTGCCAGAGAGTGGCTGGCTGGGATAAATGCAGCTGGATTTGCCTTGTAGTTAAGCCTTTGGGACTTATAACAACCACACACAGAATCACAGAATATCCTGGGCTGGAAGGATCATCGAAGTCCAGCTCCTGGTCCAGTGGTTGATCTGAGTAGTACAGAAAGAAGAGAAAGGCACATAAAGTGGCCTGTCACAGAATAATTATTTCTGTTGTTGCCTGCATTCCCCAGAAATTTCACAGGATTTACTCTGATTTGGAACACTATACTTGGAAAGATGCTGGGGAAGATGATGTGAGCTGTGACCAGCAGTTCCTTTCCCCTTTGGTCCTGCTTGCTCATACTTCCATTTACAGAGCTGTACAGGCTGCAAGCTGTTCTCACACTGTGGGGATTGCTCCTCCTGCTTGGGCAGAGTTCCCTGTTCATGAAACCCTATAAGCCCCAGGTCAGACAAACAGCACCGTGTCCCTTGTGGCACAGCATGGAATAAATGGGACCCATGCCTGGGCCAGTGAATCTCATTCCAATCATCTTCATTTTTTTAAGAGATGCATAACTAAGTTACCCTTGAGTACCTGCACCCGGTAGTTACCTCCTGTTGACTAAGCTTTCAGATTCACAGCCTGACCAGTGACTTCTGAAGGTCACTTGGATTCTCCTCCCTAGGTGAAGGAAAAGGCTCTCTAGTTGGAGTGGGGGTAAATGCACTTGTGATGGATTGGGAAAGCTGAAGTTCAACAGGGCTTTGAAATATTTTACCACAGGAGCTACTTTGTCAAAAGGCTGTGGGGAGGTGTGTGAGGGGTGTGCGGACCAGCATCAGTGTGCATAGGTGACCTTTCCTTTGGCAGGTTTTGGAGGTGTGAATGTTGAGCTTTGTCAGCAGAAGGTCAGTAGCTGACAAAGTGAATTACTGAATTTTCAATTGACTATTTCCTCTGCTGTGCCAGTTGTTTTGGATGAGTAATAAATAAGAATCGTGCACTAGAAGAGCATTCAGCAAATAGTTTCAACGCATGTCTACCAATGCTTTTGTATTTAGGAATATTCCCTTGTGTCCAGAAAGTCTTTTAGCATTACTAAGGTAGTATATGTTTAAAGTAATTCAGCGGGCTTTATGTATTTTGCACATAAAGTAATGAGGTGAATCTCTGAATACTAATGTGAGAATTAACTATTTTAATATTCTACAGGGTTTTTTTCTTAAATCACAGAATTATTAAGCTTCATTAAATCTTCTTCTCCTCAGCCTAAATTTCCAGGAATAGTCAAACTGATATTTGAAGGGAAGAAAATCTATCATTTTCCCCCAGTCCAGGGTCTTCAAATCAATTAACTGAAGATAACAGTGGAGTTAGGGTCAAAAATACAGAAATGTTTGCCCTCTAAACCATGCTACAATCTAGTCTAGTTTCTGTTGTTGAAACTTCTTGGGTTTGCATGAAGAATACTTACTAGTTCGCAGAAGCAAGTGAGATGTGCTAGCCTGATGATGAGTGTGATGAGGAGACGGAGACAATATGAGTTGCATTCCCACTTCCATGGGGTTTGTGAGAAAACAGGCAAACAGGTACAAGGGGTTTGTAGAGGAGACCTGTAACAACAAATAGTTGTGATGCTGAGACTCTCACTCCGCCTAATCTCCCTGGCCGGTGAATGCACACGGCCTCACACGCGGAGGAGGCAGCCTGCCCCTCCACGCCGGTTCCGGACCCACGCTCGGGTTTGTGCGCGGGTGCCGGGGCACAGGACAGGGAGGTAGCGCAGGAGCAGCTCCCAGGTGCTGAGCTCCTATAGCCAGCGGCCGCGGGGGGAGCGGTCTGCACGTCCCAGCAGCGCCGGGGCTCCTGAGCGCATCCCAGCCCGGGAGGACGGGGCCGCTCCGCACA